>ML306776.1:0-13435 GCA_005239505.1 Nicotiana paniculata
AGAACCTCTTTCTTGCTTCAGATTCTATTTCCGAAGGAAGTACCCCACTCACCAGATAATTCATATAGTCTGCATACCACGGGGGAGGGTCTTGGGTTATAGCAAAAAGTTGCTCATCAGGAAAAACTTCTTTAATATCTCCACCCTCCTCAACATGATCATGATTTTCCAGCCTTGATAGATGGTCAGCTACTTGGTTCTTAGTGCCCTTTCGGTCTCTTATCTCCACAGCAAATTTCTGCAACAATAAAACCCAGCGCATCAATCTAGCTTTAGATTCTTTCTTTGTAAATAAATACCTGATTGTTGCGTGATATGTGTGGACTATAACTTTTGTTCCCACCAAGTATGCCCAGAATTTTTCAAAGGCCCACACCACATCTAACAGCTCCTTTTCAGTGGTGGTGTAATTCTGTTGTGCATCATCAAGGGTCTTACTCGTATAGTAGATGGAATAAAACACCTTGTCTTTCCTTTGTCCTAGCACTTCCCCAGTTGCATGGTCACTTGCATCACACGTAATTTCAAATGGTACTGACCAATCAGGTGCAACAATTATGGGGGCAGCTACCAATTTCTTCTTGAGCTCCTCAAATGCCTTCAGGCATGGTGCATCAAAATTGAACTTGACATCTTTTTCCAGCAACTTGCACAAAAGAGTAGCAATTTTAGAGAAATCTTTAATAAAGCGCCTATAGAATCCTGCGTGTCCCAAGAAACTCCGGATGCCCTTCACTGAAATTGGTGGAGGTAGTTTTTCAACTGCCTCCACTTTTTCCTTTTCAACTTCGATGCCACTTTTAGATACTCTATAACCCAAAACGATACCTTCCTGCACCATAAAGTGACACTTCTCCCAATTTAACACCAGATTCGTTCCTTCACAACGAGCCAACACCATGCTCAGATTTTTCAAGCAATCATCATAAGATGACCCAAAGACTGAGAAGTCATCCATGAACACCTCTACGAGTTTTTCCACCATGTTAGTGAAAATAGCCATCATACATCTCTGGAAGATGTCTGGTGCATTGCAAAGACCAAATAGCATTTGCTTGAAGGCGAAGGTGCCTTAAGGGCAAGTAAACGTGGTCTTCTCCTGATCCTCTGAGCATATGACAATTTGATTGTAACCTGAATACCCATCCAGAAAGCAATAATATTCATTCCTGCTAATCTGTCTAGCATTTGATCAATTAATGGGAGTGGAAAGTGATCATTGCGGGTTGCTTTGTTGAGCCTTCGATAATCAATGCAAACTCTCCAACGCGTAACAGTGTGGGTAGGAATTAGCTCATTCTTTTCATTCTCAATCACGGTCATCCCTCCCTTTTTGGGCACATATTAAACCGGGCTCACCCAGATGCTGTTAGAAATAGGGAAAATGATACCTGCATCTAGCAATTTTATTACTTACGTCTCAACACTCGGGCGATGTCCATCTTCCAAAAATATTTTATGCATGCAAAACGATGGTCTGATTCACTTAATATCTGTAATGGTCCACCCAATCGCCTTTTTGTGCTCACGAAGTACCCTAAGCAATTTCAGTTCTTGTGTATTGGTGAGACTGGATGAGATGATCACGGGAAATGTCTCAGAGTTCCCCAAATAAGCATAGCGTAAATGTGCTGGAAGAGGTTTGAGTTCCAGCTTTGGAGCCTCTTCAATAGATGGCTTAGGAGGGGTTAGAGTAACAAGCTTGTTCAACTCTTCAAATTTTCCTAGCCCGTGGAGGTAANTCTCAAGAGGGTTAATAAGACTCATGTAGGGAACCATTGATGCCGATTTGCTTTCCACTACAGTAATCATGGATAGCTCTTCATAGTAGACATGTAACTTGAGTGCCTTATAAATATTAAACACCTCCACTCGATCACCAACTCGCATCGTCATTTTCCCTTCACACACATCAATGATAGCTCGGCCCGTAGCTAGGAAGGGACCCCAAAATAAATTGGACTTCCTGATAAGGCTCATAGTTCAAGATAATGAAATTAGCTGGGAATATGAAAGAGCCCACCTGAACCAGCACATCTTCAATTACTCCCTCAGGATGAGCAAGGGAGCAATCAGCCAATTGTAAAATCACCGTTGTTGGGCGTGGCTGACCCAACCCCAACTACTTGAACATAGATAGCGGCATCAATTTAATGCTTGCCCCAAGATCGCACAAATCTCACCCGACTGCATGCTTACCAATTGAGATTTGGATAGTAAAACTACCCGGATCTTTTAATTTCTGAGGTAGCTTGCTTTGAATTCTTGAGCTAACTTCCTCAGTGAGCACCACGATTTCGAACTCAGTCAACCTTCATTTATTGGCCACAATGTTCTTGATGTATTTAGCATATTTGGTCACCTCCTGTAGAATGTCTACCAGTGGAATATTGATTTGTACCTACTTCAAGAGGTCAAGAAACTTTTTGTATGCGGCATTATCTTTCACCTTTTGAAACCTTTGAGGGAATGGAGGGGGTGGCCTCACAACAACTGGTGGGGGTTTCTTAGCCACATCCTCCTTTGCTGGCTTATCTGATTCTTTTGGGTTGTCTGATGTTGATTAAATAGTGGATGGTTTCTCATTAAAAGTTACCTGATTTCTCTTTTTGGACTGTACTTCTTCCATTTGCCTCCCACTCCTCAATGATACAACATTAATAGATGCTTTAGGATTAGCTTCGGTGTCACTTGGAAGAGCTCCCGTTTGTCGGGTATTTTGAGAACTGGCGAGTTGCCCCACTTGACGTTCTAAATTTCTCATCGCTACAGTTTGGGCTTGGTGATCAGCCATTATTTTCTGATTGAAACCAAGTTGGTCGTTCATCATTCTCTTCATAATCTCTTCAAGGCTTGCTGATGGTTCAGCCTGAGGTGGTTTATACTGCTGTTGAGGTGCTGGATACCTGTAGTGATTTTGAGTGCTTTGATTTCCACCCCAAGAGAAGTTTGGGTGGTTTCTCCAGTTGGGGTTATAAGTGTTTCCATATTGATTTGCTTGTCCCCTATTCACGTTACCCATAAAGCAGACAGACTCTGCATTAACTGGGCATAAATCACTCGAATGACCCTCTCCACAGACTTCACAAAATACCTGAATATGTTGCACTAGTTGGGCCTTTTGCACTGGTTGAGATTGTTGCTTGTTAATGATCAGGTTCATCTGAATTATTTGGTTAGTCAATGTTGAAATCTGAGCTGACAATGCTGAGACCACATCTAGTTCAAGAACCCCTGGTGACTGTTGAACCACATTTCTCCCCATCTCACCTTGCCAGTCTGGATTGCTTTTGGAGAATTTATTCAGTAATGCAAATATTTCATCATAATTCTTCTCCAACATCTGACCTTCGGCTGCTGCATCTACCATAATTTTTGTTTGTGGATGGAGCCCTTCAATGAAAGTGTGAACTAACACCTCGTTTGTTTGATTGTGATGAGGGCAATCTCTGAGTAGCCCCTTGAACCTTTCCCATGCTGAATATAAAGATTCACCCATTTTCTGTTTAAAGGAGACTATCTCACTCCTGATCTTTGCAGTCTTTCCCGAAGGGAAGAACCTTGCCAGAAATTTTCTCGCCAAATCGTTCCATGTTGTAATGGAATTAGCTGGTTCTGCCTTGAGCCATCGCTTTGCTTCGCCCAATAGAGAGAATGGGAAAAGCGTGAGCCTCACATAATCTGGCGTGACCCCGTTAGTGATATAAGTATCACTAATCTCCAAGAAGTTCAGAATGTGCTGTTGTGGATCCTCGTGTGGAAGACCCAAAAACTGCCCGTTTGCATGAATTAGTTGGATTATGCTCTGTTTCAGCTCAAAGTGCCCAGTGATTCTGGGCTTCACGATGCTGGAGGTGACATTAGCAATACCGGGCATTGCCACCTCCTGAACATCCATGAGTTGTTCCTCTTCCATGTTCACAGGAAATTGGATGAGGTCCTGAATATTGTCTGTATCTCTTGCTTCTCGTAACCTCCTGTAATGTTCTCTCAGGTTCGGGATCAAAGCCGTCAAGTCTGTCCTGGATTCTGACCCTACGCATTCAATCGAAGTTCCTGATATTAGAGTAAAAATCACGTGACGTTAGACTCAATGAAATAGACAATTAAAGCAAAAAACTAGAAAGTATCTATATTCAAGTCCCTTGCAACGGCGCCAAAAACTTGTTGATCCCAAACACAGACGCAAGTATACGTGGTCGTAGCAAGTAATATAATGTTAAATCGAATGTCGAACCCACAAGGACTTGCGTAAACTACTTGCTGAATCACTCTAATTGTGGTTTAATCAAGCCAAAATAAAATCCAGGAGCGTAACTAATTTATACTACGATTCTACGAACTAACTAATTATCGAGTAACGAGAGTATTGTTTTGTATTTAGTAGAGGAAAATATTCCAAGGTTGTGATCAATTCACCACTCGTATTGCATTCTAATTAACCCTCCCCTTCATATAATTCACTCATGGTTGCTAATTAATCGATAAACACTCTCATAGCCTACTTCTGAAGCACTACTCGCCTATTCTCAATAGATTAACGCCTATATTCGTATGAAATTAATCTATTATAACACACTAAGATTACGATGTTTAATTAAGCACGGTGACTAGGTATATTCCTATCCTAACCACAAATCTGCTCCCCTGAAGGGTTAAGATCGCGCTCTCTTCAATTCTTCTCTAATCTATATACGGCTTTCCCAAGCATAACATAGATAGTATATAGAACCAAATTATTGGCCAGACAGTTAAGCAATTAAACACAGAATTGAAGAAACAACCATATATTGAATGAACTAAATTCAAGGTTAAATTAATGTCGAATAACAATATTCATGGCTAAACCACAACCCTAAGAAAAATGGGTGTTTAGCCACTCATGCTATAATCAAAACAATTGCATAAATTGAAAATACTAGAATAAGATGAAGAAAACCGAGAAATCCTTTGCTTCCTAATGATCTCGTGTGTATCTTCTCTTCAAAATGGAATCCTCTCCCTTAAAATTGTGTTTTTGGGTCTATTTATATGTTTTGGGATAAACCCTAGGCATGTAGGATACTTTTAGTCAAACCAGGAAACACTTAAAACCTTCAAATTTCGGATTAGGGCGGATCAGGGACCAGGCGTTACAGGACAAACGCCTGGCTAACGCCTGGCCAGGGCTGGCGTTATGGGCCAAACGCCCCTTAAATGCCCGGTGACACTAGGCTTTATAGCCCAAATGCCCGGCTAAAGCCTGGTATCACCAGGCTTTACGGCTCAAATGCCCCGATATAGCCTTGTTCACTCCTTTTTGACTCTTGAGCGTATTTTTGACGTTTATGCATCCATTTAGCTCGGCTTCCATCTCCAATTCACCTACACATGAAATAGACTCCATTATGCACATATAATGTGTATTTTTATCATTAACGCACATAAAATGTAAGGCAAATAATGTTTTAAACCATGAATTATAGCCACGCATCAATTAGCTAATTAATCGCTTTTGAGTTGATGCGTTCCGAGATTCCTGCCATGATCTTCGACCAGTCACGGATATCTCGCATTTCTATTATTATATTATCTTCGATCTTTCCCGACGTCTGTTCCATTTGATCTAGATCATTGTTGGCCTCGATATCGACAGGTGCTTCAAATTTCAAACTTGGTACCTCGCCCTTGTGCCTCGATCAAACTTGTTATAGGATCGATCTTCGATCATTTACTCTGGTCTCGACAAATTAGTAAAATCGGGTGGCCCCAGTTTTAACTGTATACAGACACTTTTTTCAAAATGCAAGAAAAAGGATTCAGCTCCCCTGCTCATATCAGAAAAATTTCACTCTTTGAAAATAAAAAAGGAAACCTTCTCAATAAAAGGTCATAAGTTTGCCATGGAAAGATCTCGTCGAAAAGGAAGATCATGCAAAGTTAACATCGTATCTCGTCCACTAAGTCAATGAAAGGACATGTTTCTACCATTGAAAGATTTAGTAAAAAGGTTAAAGCATGAAACATCGGGCAACCAAGACATAACTCTGTCCATGTAGCTTTTTTCATTTTTCTTTGTTTTCTTGGTCAACAAAGATGCATACTTAATATATTAAGGAACATTACAAGGAGCAGGATTTGGTGCAGTGTTACAAAAAAGAGGTTGGTCACTGATACCAATTGGCACTATATTGCCATAGTTGCTGTTACAAGAGTTGGACAACAAATTTAAACAAAATGAGGGGTGTTTTAGTTGCATGGTAGTGTTTATTGTGTGCTTGTGGAGTGTTCCTTATTGGTCTGTTGTCAACTCGTGCATAACAAAAAGGGGTGGTTCCAAAAATTCAGTAGTTGGGCCATTGTGAGTTAAGTTGCCCCATATTTGGCCAGTTTGGCTACAACTTGATTTTGCTCCCTGTAAATGTGTGTCACCCAAGGATTACCCAGTTGATGTAGGAGATACCTGCATTCATGAGTCAAGGATGAGTAATGGGGATTTAGGGAGCGGAGTAAAGAAATTACCTCAGTTGAATCCACATTGACTTCCAGTGGTGTGAAATTATGTTGTAGAGCAAGTCGTAAACCTTCCTGTAGGCCAGTAAGTTCCATATAATTGTGGTTTCCCATTGACCTTGTACCTTTATATCCTAGCAACCATTTTTCTGTGGAATCTCTGATCACTCTCCCAAAACTCCTTTTTTGATGTGTGAGACTACAAGCTCCGTCATAATTTAGTTTAAAATAACCATTATTAGGAGGGTTCCATTTGACGTGCATGTGGGTAGTTTGTGAGCGGGTTGGGGAGGGGGGGGGGTTTGAGACCAGGTAGAAAAATTCAGTGGTTTGGCCTATAATATATTGAAGATTAGGGGGTTGGTGTTTTCCTTCAAAAATAATGTGGTTCCTACTTTTTCATAGGTACCATAGAGTATAAGGAATTAAAATATGGGGGGGGGGGATTTGAGTAGTGGTCGTATTGGTTTTTAAAATGAATTATGACAGTTTATAAGAGGTTTTCTTATGGAACCAATGTAAGTTGACATCCATTGAGTTAATACCTAATTGTTGTCAAATCCTTTAAGTTTGGTGGCATTGGAAGAAAAGGTGGATTATGGTTTCATCATGGAAGTGGCAGATGGGTAATCTGCATTTTGAGAGATATGGATATTGTGTAGGTAGCTTGATGTGGGTAGGCGATGGTGTCTCATAAGACATAGAAAATATTTTAGTTTTTGGGGTAATTGGAGGTTCCATAACAATTGGAAGGAGTTGTTTGGTAGTTGATAATGCAGTTTTTTATATAACGATTTCACTGTGAAGATGTCATTTGGGGTGAGTCCCCAGTATATGTGGTCATAGGAATTAGTGTTTGTGATGGTAGGGATGTAGTTATTAGTAATTAGGCCCTTTAGATGAATGGGGAGATCAAAAGGTATTTTTTGGATAATTATTTGATTCCCCGCAATATATAAGGATAATGTGGAGGATTTCTCATTATGGGGTAGGGGTCCTTCAATAATTTTTTTGAGAATTAAATTAGTGTCTAACCAAGGATCAGTCCAAAAATTAATGTACCTTCCATTAGTAATATGCCACTTGATGCCAAGTTGGCAGGAAGCCCACCCTTATTTTATGGCTTTCCAATTGGAGGATACAGTGGTAGAAGTAGTAGTTCGTAAGTATTTTGATAGGATAATTGTAGCCCAATGTGATGAAGGGAGTTGGAACAATCGCCAAGCTAGGGATCCCAATAATGCATTATTTTTATTTGTGAGGTTATGGATGCCCAATCCACCGCTCTCTTTAGTCAATCAGATTGTTTCCCATTTAATTAGGTGTAATTTCCTTTCTGGGGTGTGGTGCCCCAAAGAAAGTTCCATTGATATCTTTCTAGCTTATTAATAATATTAGTAGGCCGTTTGATTCGTTGCATTACATGGTTTGGCAAGCAGTTTAGGGCAGCTTTAATCATAGTAGTTCATCCTGCCATTATTAGGAATTTAGTTTTCCACCCGGCTAATTTATTTTTGTAATTATCTAGTAGGAACTGAAAATTGGATTTAGTAGATTTTTTAGTGAAGATAGAATATCCAATATATTTGCCAAAAGTTGACCCCTCAGTCATATGGAAGGAATGGGTCACACTTTCTATATCTTCTTTGGATGTGTTTTTAGAGAAGAAGATTTTTGATTTGGTATAATTAATAGTTAAATCCGAAACTTTAGTAAAGTGGTTTAGAGTGTCAATTATTGAATTTATGCTTTTAGTGGTCATTTTAGAGATTAGAGTAATATCATCAGTGAAGAGGAGATGAGAGATTTGTTGGCCTTTTCTAGATAATTTGATAGGGTGCCACTTAAGGTAATCCACTTCAACATGTATTTTCCGTGAGAGCATTTTCATACTTTGTAAGGTGATAAGGGGTCCCCTTGATGAATACCTCTTGAAGGTGAGAAGAAAGAGGCGGGTTGGCCATTAATTACAATAAGGATGGAAGAGGTGGTTATGCAAGACATTATTAGTTTGATTAGCTTGGGTGGTAAGTTGAAGTAGTGTACGGTGTCATGTATAAAGCCCAATTCAAGTTTGTCAAAAGATTTTTCTAGATCCAATTTGAGTAGAAAGGAATCCTGAGCACCTTTTTTTCCTCCTGAAGTGGTGTATAATCTCTTGGACTATAATTGCATTATCAGTGGCCCTTCGATGGAGGTAAGAAAGCTGATTGTTCCGGGCTAATAAGAGTAATTAAAATTGGTTTGATGCGGTGGACTATGATTTTGGTAATTAACTTGTAAAGGGTGTTACATAAACTTATTGGTCGATACTGAGTAATGAGGTAGGTTGTTATGTTTTAGGTATGAGACATAAGTAAGTTTTATTAATTTATGGGGGAATTTATTGTGTGGTAAAAACCTCCTCACAAAAGGATGTGACTGGGGATTTTCACTTGAGGCCAGTAATTCTGAAAGAAGTATAGATATAATCCATCAGGTCCCGGTGCCTTAAAGGGTTGGAAAGACTTAAGAGCATTGGTAATTTCTATTTGTGTGATTGGGGGAGTCCAGTTGTGAGTATTCGTTAGTGTTGATGGAAGTGTATTTTAACTTAGGGTGCATATGGTGGGCGTGACTAGTAGTGAATAAGGTGTGATAATAGTCTTCGATGGTAGAGTTTATCTCTTTTTGATCTAATATCCAATTACCTACTGACTCTTTGAGAACAATAATACGGTTACGTCTACGCCGTTGTAATGTAGTTAAGTGGAAAAATTTTGTGTTGGCATCACCATGTTGTAGCCAAGTTATTCGTGATTTTAATTTCCAAAATTCTTCTTCAATTATTAAAATATTATTAAATTGGGCAATTAGGTCCTTTTCTAGGTTTTGTAAAAACTGGCTAGTGGTGTATTTGGATGAATTTTGGACCCCTTGCAATCGTGCTAGAAGAATTTTTCTCTTATGGAATATGTTACCAAGGTGGTTCTATTCCAATCCTGGATATGATTGGTAAAATCTTTAATAGCTTGAAGGCCAGATTTATTAGGTGTCCAGTTAAGAGTAATTATGGAAAGGAATTGTGGATGAGTTATCTAGATTGTTTCAAAACGGAAGATTTTTTCGTTAGGTGATTTATGTATTTTTAGATTAAGCAACAAAGAGCTATGGTCGGAGTGTGTTCTTGGCAAGTGGTGGACTGAGGCTTCAGGGTAGATATTTAGGCATTCATAGTTTGCTAGGCATCTATCTAATAGTTCAAAATACGATTTGAGAGTTTTCTATTATTAGACCATGTATAACGACTACCTGTATACCCAAGGTCCACTAAGTTACAATAATTAAGGCATTGAACAAAATTATCAGTCCTTCGATTATTGATCTGTAGTCCACCATATTTTTTATTAGATTTGATTATTTCGTTAAAATCACCTCCTATTAACCAAGGTAATCTAATTTGATCACGTAAAGTACATAGGTTTTCCCATATTTTTCATTAGATTTAATTATTTCGTTAAAATCTAAGTTGCTGCCATGTGACCAAGAGGTCAGGTGTTCGAGCCGTGAAAACAACCTCTTGCAGAAATATAAGGTAAGGCTGTATACAATACACCATTCCCCGGACTCCATGCATAACTGTAGCTTAATGCACCGCGCTGTCCTTTTTTTTTACGTAGTGCATTCAACATCTTGCTCTTAAACTTTGGAGCTGGAATGATCCTTACAAATTACCCTCTTCACTTTTTACATGTTTTCAATTAAGGAAGCTGACTCTCCAACATTGTTTAATACTTCCTCCACCAGGCTTTCAAAGGATTTGATCAATTAATTAGCTTGAAATTACGTCATGTCACAATTTAATCCAAATCTCTTGAAAGTTTAATCTCTTTGCTCGAGCAGTTGGTGTTGGATATCTCAGGTTTAAGTGGCGTCATTGAAATTAATACGTGAGGAGGAGACACGAAAATGTGATATTGCTAAGTATTTCGAGTCTTTTACTGCTCTCAAGTTTGATGGCAAAACACTCAAATTTTCCACTCTGCTAAATTAAACTTGTTTCGGCGTGCATGCATCACCTGAAGTAGAAGTTGTCTGTGATTGTTATAATGACTAGTCTGTTGTCATTATGAGTTTGTTTTTTCAATGGTAAGGGATTTTACATTTAATTTCTGTTCGTGACTAATCTATGCTATGACAACTATTATATGTGGTTGTTTACCTCACAGTTATTTCATGGCATTACGTATATTTGGTTCCACTGGACAGATTATCGTTTATTTTACTTTTATCAAATAAAGTAAGAGCCATTTTTCGAAAATTTTTCACTTTTTTTTCCAAATTAGCGTTTCACCATAAAATTTTTAATTTTCACTTGAAGATGAATTTTGGAATTTTTTGAAAATTTGAAAAACTCCAAAAAGCTATTTTTCAAAAGAAAAAATTCACTCAGATCATTCACAAAAAATTTAAAACAATCCAAAATTATATTCATGTCCAAACACAACTCTAATTTTAAAATACCATTTTCATTTGAAATTTTTTTTTCACTTTTTTTTTGGAATTTTACAATTCTTATGTCCAAACGCCCACTAAATATTTACTTTGTCAACAAATAAGTGGATCAACATTAATTTTTGTATGTCACGCATTCGAGCCGTGGACATATTCACTAAGCTGTCTAAATCATACCCCTAGCTTTCACTAAGCTGTCTACATCATACCCTTGGAGTGTGGGTCTTCCCCGAACTTTGCGTGTACCTAGAATACCTTGTAAACTAGGCTGCTCTTTAATATTAATCTTTATAGGAAAATAGATCAGCATCAATTTATAATGAGTGTCCAGATTCCATTCTTACCCTACTTCATTTGCACGCTCTGTTTCAAGTATTAATTCCAGCTTTGATTTTTTAAGTTAATTCTATGGGAATGAACAGACTTGGGAAGTTGAAGAAAAAATGCCTATTGGCTTCTTGTGAACTAAGACCTACATTAATTCCTCTGCTTCTATTTATAGATCCTCACTTCATTTTCAATCAAATAGAATTGTAAAATATTTCAGAGAAGAAGTATGAGTCAATGCAATGCAATCTACCATTATTAGTGACTTACCAACTAACATACTACACAAAATACTCGAGCTTATGCCCATAAAATTATATGCCGCAAGAACTAGCATCTTATCAAAGCAATGGAGAAAGTTATGGTCTACACAGCCACACCTTGTGTTTGATTGCCACCTTTTTCAGTATGTATCTAATAAGGACGCTTCTGCTGCAAGTATAATTCATAAAATTCTCATGAACTTGTCTATTCTGAGTAGCTGTACAGTAACATTTGAATGTTTTAATGTGAACCCAATCTTTGAAAGGATTAAGCACCTTTGCTTCGATGGATCTTCCTTGAAGGTTAGAAAGTTTTTTATTTGCAATTTTTTCGCTATACGAATTAAGTGACTTCATTTTTTTTTCCAGAACTTAGGGTCGTTTCCTGTGCTTGATAGGCTTGATGTATCACTAAAACTCCAACGCCTGAAAATTTATGACTTGAAGATTTCTGTTAAACGTACTTCTAGCGCAATTTGTCTACTGCGGAGCTCTCCCGACCTCCATGATCTTGACATAGATGAAGTTGTGAAGGTAAGACGTATCGTAACTAGTAAGTATAGCGGTCAGTTTAACACCCATTGTCAGAAAATAATACTGTGTAATATGTCAAAATATTATTTTTTGTACATATATTTGGATCTTGAACAACGAACCTCAGTTCGATGATTGACTTATTGTTGGACTTTAAACGGTGGGAAATGAAAATTTGAATCAAGTGAGCTTTGTCATGAACTTTGTACCACATTGGTGAAAGACAACTACACTTGTGTGTATAAATATAGAATCATTTCTTAGAGTCGCGACACGATCGATAAGATTATTTTTGGACAAAATTTATTTAATTAATTATTTAAGAATTAATTAAGTGCTAGTCAGTTCATTAACGGAATTAACTGAAACATATAATCCAAACGCTGCCTTTCCCTTTTGAACAGACATCACACTGCCTATAAATTCCGAGGCATGGCTTCTTTTTCACTTACTGAAAAAAATTCAGAATCTCCTTCTGGAAAATACTGCATTCTATTTCGCAATCTCTCTCTCAAATTCGTAAGTGTGATTTTGCTCCGTTCTTTGAGTTCGGCGGTATCCTGCAATTAGTATTGCCACTGTTGCAGGAAGGGTTATTCCGTTTCATCCTGGGAGGATTTAATCCAGTACCTTGGCAACTTGTGAGGGGGTTAAAATTCCTTAAGGACGCATAAGGAAATTGTGGAGTCGGAATATTTCATATCATTTACAGATTTTCTGTTTCTTCTAACAGTTTGTTTTGACACAGTCTCGACACAAGCTTAAGGAATTTCTAAATTTAACGTTTTTGTGTTGAAATTTATATTGAACTGTTATCTATATTTTGTATACTGGTTTGGAGACTAAAGCCTTTGTGCTTTCTACTCCAATAACTATTCTGTCCGGTTTAAAGTATATCAAAACTTTACCCGAATAATAAACCTACGGGTTTGAAGTATATAAAAACTTCACCATTGTTACGTGTTATATGTTTGGTTTGGTATTCAGTTTGAAGATATCAAAACTTCGCTGGTTTAACGAAGTTCTGTTTGTTTCCAACTCTACAGAAACATGACGAATGAAAACCAAATTAATGGAAATGTTGCTGGAACCGGTGCTTCATCGAGTGCTGCTACTTCGTCAAGACCAGCACATACAATGGCACAGACAGAAAAAACCCGGGAAATTTTCCGGTACAGACTTCAAACGTTGGCAGATAAAGATGCTATTCTATCTAACTACACTAAGCCTGCAATGATTCATCAAGGAGGATGTTCCAGTTATGGGAGAAGATACTCTTGAGGCTGAACGATTTGTGGTAATTGAAGCATGGAAACACTCTGATT
>ML306778.1:0-83906 GCA_005239505.1 Nicotiana paniculata
TGAAGTGAATGAGACGAACTTCCACCAAGCTAAGCATGGAAGAGGTCGTGGCCCCAGTCGTGGACATGGTCATGGTCGGGGAATAAAATCTAATCATGGTAATAATAATGCACCAAAGAACCCTCTTAACCACCAGCAGTGTAAAAAGAAGGAACAAAAGCATGAAGCGGTGCAAGCAACAAATGCAGAAAATGCATGTTATAGATGTAGGGGAAAAGGGCACTGGTCACGTACCTGTCGTACCCCAAAGCACCTGGTTGAGCTTTATCAAGCCTCCCTGAAGAAGACAGACAAAAATGTTGAAGCAAATTTTATTTCTGAAGATAATTTAGACTTCATGCATTTGGATGTAGTTGATTACTTTGCACTTCCAGAAGGAGAAACAAGTCATGTACTCGCTGATGAATCTGTAGAATGTAAATATTTTAATTTTTGTTGTTTGTAGTAGATAGTATGGTTATGTAATAAAAGTTACGTTTCGCTAATAACGTTTATTATAATATATTTTATTTATGTCGTTTTGAAGAATATGGATAATCCTCAAATTATGTTTGGATCAAAGACCAATCATGAAGATATTTGTGTAAGTGATAGTGGAACAACTCATGCCATATTCACAGATCAGAAATAATTTTCTTATTTGCATAGGGAAAAAGCAAATGTATCTATTCTAGTAATATAAGTTTGATTGAAAGCTCCAGAAGAGCTATTGTATTTCTGTCTAAGGGAACAAAAATTATTATAAATAATACATTATTCTCCTCCAAGTCCTAAAGAAACTTGTTGAGTTTTATAGATATCCGCCGAAACGGGTATCATGTTGAGACAATAGATGAAATGAACGAGGAATATCGTTGAATATTTCTAGCCAGAAATGCGTTGTAGAAAAGCTACCAACTTTATCTTCTGGCTTATATTATTCAAATATCAGTACAATTGAAGCAAACTCTATCGTAAACCAGAAGTTTACTGATTCAAATACTTTTGTGCTTTGGCATGGCCGTTTGGGCCATCTTGGATCAATAATGATGAGACGAATTATTGAAAATTCAAGTGGGCATCCACTAAAGAACCTGAAGATTCTTATAAATGATGAATTTTCTTGTGATGTTTGTTATTAAGGCAAAGTGATCACTAGGCCATCACCAATGAAGGTTGGCATGGAATCCCCTGCCTTTTTAGAGCGTATACATGGGGATATATGTGGATCTATTCACCTATCAAGTGGGTTGATTAGATATTTTATGGTCCTAATAGATGCATCTTCAAGATGGTCTCATGTGTGCCTACTATCATCTCGCAACCTGGCGTTTGCAAAGCTATTAGCCCAAATAATTCGATTAAGGGCACAATTCCCAGATTATCCTATAAAGGCTATTCGCCTTGATAATGCTGGAGAATTCTCATCTCAAGCTTTTTATGATTATTGTCTATCGATGGGATAAAAGTTGAACATCTTGTAGCTTATGTTCATACTCAAAATGGCCTTGCAGAGTCATTTATTAAACGCCTGCAATTGATAGCAAGACCATTACTTATGAAAACAAAATTGCCACTACAGTTTGGGGCCATGCTATCTTGCATGCATCATCACTTATTCGTCTCATACCGACACATTATAATAAATATTCTCCGTCACAATTAGTTTTTGGTTAGGAACCAAATATTGCCCATCTACAAATTTTTGGATGCGCTGTATTTGTGCCAGTAACACCACCACAGCGTAGTAAGATGGTTCCACAGAGAAGGTTAGGAATATGTATTGGGTTTGAATCACCCTCTATTATTCGCTATCTTGAACCATTGACGGGAGATTTATTTACTGCTCGATTTGCAGATTGTCGATTTGATGAAACAAATTTCCCACAATTAGGGGGAGAGAAAAAGGAAATCAAAAGAGAAATTGTGTGAAAATTTTCATCATTATCTCATTATGATCCACGTACCCCTATATGTAATCAGGAGGTCCAGAAGATCATCCATTTACAGAATATAGCAAATCAAATGCCAGACGCATTTACTGATTTGAAAAGGATAACTAAGTCACATATTCCTACAGAGAATGTGCCTATCCGAATTGTTGTCCCAGCAGGACCATCTACTAGCATGATAGCTAGTAAACCCAAAGTACACCTGAAGCGTGGCAGGCCTTTGGGTTCTAAGGATCGAAATTCTAGAAAAATAAAATCGACAAATGATCAAAATAATACTATGAAGGGATCTCCTGAATAGACCCAAGGTCTGATTAGTTCTGAGATTCCTGAAGAAATCAATGAACCCGAGACTCAAGTGAGTGAGGAACTTTTATTAAGTTCTACTGGTGATGGGATTAATTTAAATCGACCTGAAATAGTGGTGGATAATATTTTTGCATATAATGTTGCACTAAACATTATGCAAGATAGCGAAGATCTTAAACCCCGATCTACCGAAGAATGTCGACAAAGATCTTATTGGACAAAATGGCATGAGGCAATTCAATCGGAATTGAAGTCACTTGCTAAAGAAAGGTCTTTAGACCGGTAGTCCAAACACTTGCTGGTATAAAGCTAGTTGGTCATAAATGGGTTTTTGTGGGGACAAGAAATGATAAAGATGAAGTTGAAAGATACAAGGCTCGCCTTGTCGCACAAGGATTCTCACAATGACCTAGAGTCAATTATGAATAAACATATTCACCCGTTATGGATGCCATAACATTTCGATATCTCATCAGTTTAGCCTTACATGAAAGACTTGAAATACATCTAATGGATGTGGTTACAGCTTATCTGTACGGGTCACTTGATAATGAAATTTACACGAAGATCCCTGAAGGATTTAAAATGCCTGAAGCATATTCAAAATCTCAGGAAATGTACTCAATCAGATTACAAAGATCTTTGTACGGTTTAAAGCAATCTGGGCGCATGTGGTATAATCGCCTTAGTGAATATTTGCTTGAAGAAGATTATATACATGATGTTATTTTTCCATGTATTTTTATAAAGAAAATGGCATCAGAATTTGTTATACTTGCTATTTATGTTGATGACATAAATCTTGTTGGAACTCCAGAAGAGCTCCAAAAGGCAATTGAATATCTTAAGAAAGAATTTGAGATGAAAGATCTTGGAAAGATAAAACTTTGTCTCGGTCTGCAAATTGAACATTTAGCAGATGGGATCTTTATCCATCAATCTGCCTATACATAAAGGGTCTTAAAACGCTTTTACATGGACAAAGCGCACCCATTGAGTACACCAATGGTTGTTCGATCACTTGAAGTGAATAAGGATTTGTTCCGCCCTCCAGAAGAGAATGAGGAACTCCTTGGTCCCGAAGTACCATATCTCAGTGCAATTGGTGCATTAATGTATCTTGCTAATGCTACAAGGCCTGACATAGCATTTTCTGTTAATTTACTAGCAAGATATAGTTCTTCTCCTACACGGAGACATTGGAACGGGATTAAGCATATATTGCGATATTTAAAGGGAACTCTTGATATGGGTTTGTTTTATGCTAACAAAGATAGTGCAGATCTTGCTGGTTATGCAGATGCATGTTATTTATCTGATCCCCATAAAACTCGATCTCAAATCGGGTACGTATTTACTTATGGAGGTACTGTCATATCATGGAGCTCCACAAAGAAATCTATTGTTTCTACTTCTTCAAATCATGCTGAGATAATAGTTATTCATGAAGCAAGTAGGGAATGCGTATGGTTGAGATCAATAATTTATATTATTCGAAAAATATGTGATTTGAAATGTGAGAAAAAACCCACAATTTTATACGAAGACATTGTTGCATGCATAGCCCAATTGAAAGGAGGATTTATAAAAGGTGATAGAACGAAGCACATTGCACCAAAATTATTCTACACACATGATATTCAGTAAAATGGTGACATTGATGTGCAACAAATCTGTTCAAGTGACAATCCATCAGATTTATTCACTAAATCTTTGCCAACTTCAACTAGATGGTATACAAGATTGGAATGCGGAGACTCAAATATTTGAAACAAAGTTTTCATCAGGGGGAGTAAAATACGCGATGCACTCTTTTTTTCTTACTAAGGTTTTTTCCATAGGGTCTCCCTTATAAGGTTTTTAATGAGGCACCTAGCAATGCGTATTACTAAATATGTGTACTCTTTTTCCTTCACTAGGACTTTTTTCCCACGGGATTTTTCCTAGTAAGGTTTTAATGAGGCACATTATCTTTAATGAACATCCAAGGGGGAGTGTAATGAAATTATTATATTGTGGATGTCCATTTATTACTCCGCTATAGATAATCTTCCTGAAGAAGATTATCTATTTAGTACTCTGTTGAAGTTTATCTACAAGCAGCTGATGCAGGCATGTTGCAAGCAACTCAATGAAATGATTTGCAGCAGCTTCTTATTAAACAGGCAGGTTGCAAGCAGCTCATGCAGACAGTTTACAAGCAGCTGAAGAAAAGCCTTGCAACTGCTTCCGGAACAGCCTCGCAGCTGCTTCCTTTCTTCTATAAATAGAGGAGTTTTCAGTTCATTATGTACATCAGTTTGATGTAAACCGCACTATGCAGGGCTGATAAGACAGTTAAGCATAGTGTTGTATATATATATGTATAGCGCAGTTATATACCACGATATACCTGTTTAAATAACGGTCCCCCTCCTTCTTCCCCACATTCGAACCAAACCCTCCCCCATAATTTTAAAAAAAACAGACGGTCCCCCCCTCCCCCCCCCCACAAAATTTCCTTATAAAAAAATTGTAGTGGACCCCACAAGTCACACAAAGAGATAAGATTTTAGGTCCCACATCCTAGCCAAGTCTTCTATTGTAGTGGTTTCCTCGTTTCGGGCTCAATTTTTCAATTCATCGCCTTTTCGAAAAACATAAATCGAGGTATTTCGATTCCATATTGTTTTGTGTTTTTTTGCGATTAAACTAGTATGTTATTTTTATCTGGACTAAGATATTAGTGTTCTAAAAATATATTTAAAAATTGAGAAATCATTATTTTTTGTTAATAAAAATGTTAATAAATTTCTTTTAATGTTTTATATGTATTTTCGTGAATTTTTTGTGATTAAAATGTATTTGTTTTTTTTTATCTAGTTTAGATTATTTATTTGCTTAAAGACTAGTGCCCTTTTATCATAGTAAAATGTAGAGCCTTTTAGCGTAGTAAAATGTAGAGCCTTTTAGCATAGAATCCTTGTAGTTTAAGTATCTCTTATACTGATATATCAAACACAAACTATGTATAATTTACAAAAATTAATTATGTAATTTACAAAACAAACATACAAAATTATGAAAATATTAAAATTGACACACATAAGAATTCATGATAGTTTGGTTCTACCGGGCCTCAAATATCGAGCATGGAACCCATAGATATATACTCTGTCCAATTAAATATGATAAAAATAATTAGTTAATTTACAGATCAAACATACAGAATTACGAAAATAATAAAATTGACACATACAAGAAATCAGGATAGCTTGGTGCTACTGGGCCTAAAATATCGAGCCTGAAACCCATAGATATATACTCTGTCCAATTAAATATGATAAAAATAATTATTTAATTTACAGATCAAACATACAATTAATATTGTTAAATTTACAGTAGACGACATGGACGTGCCGCCTTGCATCCCGGACCTATCTTCGATGAGCTATTAGTGTTACAGGGGGATCATAGGCCCGCCTACGTATGGGAGGGAGAGCTACTAGCCTAGACTCTCTGCGCCGGGAGAGTGGATGACTTGTGGGATTTTATGAAGGATAGAGTTCTCCATCCCCGTGTAGTTCAGCGCCTGCGGGATACGAGCTTCTACAGGATTTTTGAAATCGGACGAATGCAGCTCGACTGGTCTTTGATCACGGCCCTGATAGAGCAGTGGAGACTGAAGACGCACACTTTCCACCTGCCCATTTGCGAGGCCACCATCACGATACAGGACGTGGAGGTTTTATATGGGCTGCCCGTTGATGGACTACCCGTTCTATTGCCTCAGGGCATAAGAGAGATGACGTGTGGCCAGTATTTGGACATGCTGCAGCAGTTCACTAGCTTCAGGCCACAGGATGAGATTGCATACTCAGGGACCAGCCATATGAGTTTGACAGCTATTAGACAATATTTGGAGATATTGCACCCCGACATCACCGGCGAGACAGATGATCTACATATTTATCGGTATACGAGGTTGTTGTTGCTCCTTTTGTTTGGTGGGGTCTTGTTCCCGAAAACTTTGGGGAACCTAGTCATCTTGCGATTTATTCATCATCTTCAGCTGCTAGATGATTTACCCCAGTACAGCTGGGGTGCTGCTGTTCTGGCCTACATGTACATACATCTGTGTCGGGTGAGCATGGGAACCCAGCATGACGTATGTGCATTTTTTCCGCTTCTACAGGTGACAACATATTCGAATACCTTTGTTCATTCTTTCTAGTTAAATCTAGTCAAAATTTATCTTAAACTTTATGTCAACTTTGTATGTTAGGTTTGGGCCTAGGAGCTGTTCCTGCAGTTGCAGCCACCTCTACCACCATTGCCTCCGGATGTACCACCTATGTTTCTCCCTCTAGCTAGGAGATGGGTTCTACGGCATAGATATGTACGAGATTACGATGCTCGGCTCTCCCCCTTTGCAGGGATGTATTGGATATGCTGGAGGGCGCACAGGTAAATGTGTACCTAAACTTACTTGGTATAGCTTCACATGTGTTGCGCATACTCACGTTTTCTATTGTTATTTGATAGTTCATCGGGACGCCATACATCGACAACTTGATATGTGGCCTGCCCAATTATTGCTCGATCGACAGACTGATTTAGAGCACTTCTGTCCCGCCGATGTGCCTCGATATTGTGGAGTATCATGCCACGGAGCGAGTACTTCAACAGTTTGGCCGTGCGCAGTATATACCGAGGGGCCTTCATGGGAGGCTACAAATTATCAGAGGGATAATCGTTCCAGGGTGGAAGACACATATGTGGCATGGCTAGAGGTGCATGTCTATACATGGGACCAACGAGCTGACCTGATTCCGCCTCCCCCTTCACAGATCCAGACAGAGACAATTCAGCTCTATATGCCCTGGTACCGCCGCGTTACCCGACTTTTTATCCGGAATCCATTCATCAGGTGGTCGGTACGTTCCATACGCCGGGCGGCACGAGGCCCTGGTATGTTTTCTGTTATTATTAATTATACTTAGTGCAATATATGCAGTTCATATTTTATACGTTGTGCAAGCTATTGGCCTACATATAGTCTACTAGATGGGAATGTCAGCGAGGGAGCGGCCGCTTTGCACGATTACGGCCGGCAGCTTGCAGAGGTGGCTTCCCAGACACTACAGCGAGCTCGAGAGGACCAACGCTTGGGACACGACCCTGCTTGTGTGGCACCAGAGCAGTACCAGCGAGGCAGGGGTGTCGCACGAGGTGGGGGTGCCTGACGAGGCAGGGGCACCCCCTCGAGGTGGGGGTGCCTCATGAGAAAAGGCTTCCCCACAAGGTGGGGGTGCCCCACAAGTTAGGGGTGTCGCACGGGGTCGTGGTGGGTGGCGAGGAGGTGGTCCCCAGCAAGGGGATTTGAGGCCCCTATTGATGATGTTGATGTTGATCTGTCCGGTGACCTACATAAGCTAGACGAGTATCCCAGCAGCATGCCGTCATATAGTCTTGGGATGCAATTCACTCCAGAGACTTCGCAGGAGACCCCGTCAGGTCCATTATTGATCACGAGCACGGACCTTACCGGAGAGGATTTGAATGCATACTTCGAGGCCCATCGATCGCTGCTAAGGATCGGCCGACCCAAGATTTGGATAGTGGGTGCCGGCTGAGTTGTGGCTCATCATCACAGGCGCATGTATGGTTTTATTAGTATTAAATTTAAATTTGTTCTTACTTTTTTCATTTATTTTCCACAACTTTATTAATTTTCTTATTAAGTCTTCATCCCTGCCCGTCATAGAGGCCCCTTCGTGCGTTGCTGACATGGATGCGTGGGGTGATTATCTTTAGGAGCCCGACGAGACCATGGTAAGACAATTTAAATTGTTGTGACTTAATATATACTTTCCTATACTGAGCTGACTTATTATTCTGTAGGTTTCTACTGGACCGGCGGCCCCTTTTACCGATCCTGCTAGCACCACTGATGATCATGCTGCAACGCATCCTGCTATAAAGAGGCGGCATGATGAGGATGATCTTGATAGCGTAGCCGGGCGGGATGGGATGCGCCTCAGGCCAATGTGCTTGCGCCTGTATTTATCATATCTCTTCATTGTCAGTGGCATAAATTCAACACCCCTTTCCATCAATGATGTTGCAGTTGCAGCCCTTTCAACAAACCTCTCTGCCATCTGCTTGAACAACATCCGCACCATGGCAGTGACAGACAATCCTCTTGCCGACTTCAATAACCCGTTGAAAGACTCTGAAACTTTTGTAGTCAGAATTCCCCATCTTCTTCCACCATTCGCATACAAAGTCCACTTGTGAAGCTCATGTCGCATCAACCAATGATAGGCTCTCTCGTCTTCCTGCTTGATAGATTTCATGTGCCTCCGAAATTTATGCTCTTGGTGTTCTGCTGCTGCCATCCACATCAAATCATGCAGTTCCTTGTAGGGATGTGCCTTCTGGAAATTGGCCTTAAAGTTCCTCACATAGTAACGGTGATAGGCATAAGGTTCTTGCCATGCAGGAAAGTTCTCTGCTGAACTTAAGATACCACCATGCCAATCAGATATTAGACAAATACCGGAATGCTGTTTGACAACGTGCTCTTTCAAATGGTTCAAAAACAACGTCCACGTCTCTTGTCTTTCATTGGCACAAACAACAAAAGCTAGAGGAAATATTTTTCCATTAGCATCTACTGCAACAACTATCAGCAACTTGATATCATACTTTCCATAGACATGAATGTCGTCTATGGATATTACCGGCCAACAACGCGGAAAGCCATCAATTGCTGGTTTAAATGCCCAGAACACGTAATTGAATATATATTATGGTTTTCCTGGACTCCGGTCAAGCTTCCATTCAACAACCGTCCCGGGGTTAAAGTGTTGCAGTGCGGCCATGTACCTGGTTAGAGCTGCAAATGACTTATCCCAGTTACCATAAATAATTTCAAACACACGTTTGCGCCCGAGAAATGCCTTTCTTTTGGTAATGGTATGGTCATATTCCTGCTGGACTGATGTAATGCACTCTTTAATTTTATACCTTATGGACGCTTCAAGGTGTGGAATAAGGACAAGAGAAATCAAGTCAATATCCAAGTTGAAGTGATTCCCATTGAATATGTCCATTCCACATCTGCGGGTGGGAATGTATTTATCCACTTGCCACAAACATGTATTCTTCTTGCTCACACGCAGCATCCAATGACAACCCATAAACCATATGCGGCAAACAACCTTGTATACCTCCAGAGCTCACTCTCATACCATTATCTCACGACACTATTTTACGTTGTGCATTTTTGCCGCCTGCTTATGTGCGCTTTATCAGGAAAAAGCATACCCTTTGCCAGCACCATTGATCTAGAATCATCCCACATTGCTGTTCGAATTTCATCAAAATCCCTTGTGAGAGCATCCACATCTGGCATACTTGGCAAGTTATTAAGGTAGGGAATCTTCCTTGAATGAAACGTCACTTGGGACTCGTACACTCTTGGTCTAACGGGGGTGGAGCATACTCCCTCGTCAAATCAGGTCCTTCATTCTCATCCTCCTCATCACCATCCTCACGAGGGAAGGGTGTGTCATCTTCGAAATCATAGGCATTGTTGCCATAATCACTGTTCTCTTCCTCACTCTATGCATCTGCCAGATCCCGATTTAATATGCCGTCTTCGGGCAATTTAGTGAGGACAGGTGGTTCAACTAGCTTGTTTTCACTGTACAAACAACAAAATAATAGGCTATTGAAGTTAATACATACTTTCCATATATCTGTATCACTTCACTTACAAGTCGTAATGTGATGAGCTTCCATGATGGACATTTTTCTGTTGGTGATGACTTGTAAAACTAATATCTGGCCGGTACCCCCTGTGGAATATATGAGCGTTAATACAAATTCAATACAACAAAAATATACATCATAACACAAAGGAAAATTGAAGTTTACCACTCGTCTTGTGGATTATGTAAAGCAGGATAGAAATTATTTTCTCGCTGCTCATTCGCCGGTGGTGATAAGTTTAAATCAAGGCAAACTCTTTCATCTGGAACCTGTCCGGCAAAAACTGCTCCAGAATAACCACCCGATGACTGGGGGTTATCCCTACAATGCGCAACCTCATTATTGGGAACGTCTTCAACCTTGACATACATTTCCAACATTTTTATTATAAGAAATTCCCGGTATTTATCTGGAGTCCTCAAAAAATTCCTCAAAGTTTCATCACCCTCGATGTTAAACTCAGCGTAACAAGCAACCCCTTGCGGAGTGACGAAATAAGAAAATCTTCCTGTTACTTTAAGGTTCACCGAACATTTTCTCACACTCATTTTATTACATAACAACGATACCAATCTATCGTACCCCATTGTATGTGGCAATTTAACATGACACTGTAGAGATAAACTATAGCTCACAGAGTTATTCGCCACCACAACCTCACCCCCTCCTCCCCAATATAATGAAACCCTTATTTTTCGCTCTTCAGACATGATGAAAAAAATAAAAGTTTGAACGAGAGTTAGAATATTTTTTGAATAGATTTTTGTAAAATCCTAACGCCTTTAAATAAGGCAATGCCTATCTCGGGGAGGGGGGGCTGAATTTTTTGAGGTATAGCGCTCTTTTAAAGGGCGCTATACCCATTTGAATTATTGTTATGTCAGTTAAATACAGGAGACTTATTGGTAGACCCACAAACAGGTATAACGCGGTTTACATTGGCGTTAAAGAGCGCTATATATGGAAATGTCACTCTTTTGTTTTTACACGCATTTATGTCACACTTGTCCAAAAGAACCACAAATGGGTTATGGACTCCACAAATAATATCTTGACTTAGATTAGTGTGATTGACCCCTTCTTTTTCTATCGCCCTAAGATATTTAAAAGAAGAAAAAAATTACTCTGTTTATGGGTTAATTTCATGTACTGGTTACCTGATTTGAGCTTATTGTATCAAGGTCATAAAATTAATTTTTCTTATGAAAAAGAAACTTGACTATGTTTATATATATTTAATAAGTCGAAAAATGTTAAATTTGGTGCCAAACATACAAGTAGGTTGCTATTTCATAAATTCACCGTACATAATATCCATATTGCATCACTTAAAAACTAAAAAGATTATTTTCTGTCGCGCTTAAAGAAGATGATGAAAGACATGGGGCATTATTCAATGGTAATAACACTAAGCAATCATCGGTTATCTAATACAATAGTATTATTTTATATTTGTTCAAGGGGTCTACCTGTTTCTTATGATCAGTTTAAACATTATAAATTCCCGATACCCCAAAGCAATTCATCTAAATCCCAAATTAACAGTGATGATTGTATGGGTCAAAATCCAACTCACGAAATTCATACGAAGAGGCGATTATCATGAGTAATTTGGCCGAGGTCGACAAGTGATTAACTGAACTTATCCCTGAGCACTCAACCACGGCCAAAGTCGAGTGTCATGAGCAGCAGTAATGACTAGTTTTGTACTAGGATCTTTAGAAGGAATATTCCATTGAATATTCTCCGTACTTGTACTTTTAGGGTTCTTTGGGGGAAATTCCCCATATAAATAGAATGAGAGATAAGGCAAAAGGCATGTAATATTCTAGGTGATAAGAACTCTCTTGAAAAGCAAGCTCTCTAGATAAATACAAAGAACATCTTTCTAAGGAGATTCGTCTTTTTGGATTATTCCTTGTCATTTCCACCAGATACGAGAAAGTCTTCAATATTCTCATAGATACCATTATTCATCACTGTCAGAAAGAGTAATCATCCACATCATTCAATATTGGGTGAATCTTCGTCTTTATTTACATTTAGTGTCATTTATTGTTATTTAATATTTGATACTTCTAACACATTATTGCACTCGAAACATTTAATACATAGTGCATTAAATTTGTCTCAACATTGTTTACATCACCCATGTTGTTTATCATAGATATGAAGTTATTATCTTTAACTAGGATTAATCTCTCAAATAATTAATTAATTAGTTTAACCAAAGATCATCATTTTTTGGTCAAACAATTTGGCGTTGTCCGTGGGGACTTCCTAGTCAAAGTTTTAGTTTCTTCCAGATCTATAACAAAAAAAAAAGGAAAACGCAAAACCCTATATTTTCTGGTGTGTAAGGATCTAACATGGCAGGTAACAGAGAAGAAAAGATGAAGGTTATAGCCGGTCTCACCAGTAACCTCTTAAAAACCATCAATGAGGTCACTGAAATAGATGGTGAGGAAGTAATGCCAAACGCCTCTCCCAAGAGGAGTAGTTCACCCCTTCCTCACAGCAGTATCACAAACTCACACGATAAATGAGCCTTCACGTCCAAAACAGAAGAGGCGCCACCAGTGGTGAAAAAGCTGCTCGAAGTCTGGTTGACAAACATGTTGACCAGCATCCTTGACAAACCAACCCAAAAGGCGAACATAGAGAATGCAAAGACTTGCGTTGCAGCAATATCAGTCGAGCAGCACGGCCCTCCTCCCGTGACAGGTATAACTCACAATGTTAATAATGCAGGTGACGACACCCTCACAACCATTTTGAAGAAGATGGAGGAGATGAAAAACGAGAATAAATGCTCTGAGACCAAATGAAAGAGCATCAAGAGAGGGTAGACAAAATACCGGGCGCCCCAAAACCCTTGCCAAAAAGGGATGCTCGTTGGTTTGTTAAGCAGCCGTATAGTGATAAAGTTGCACCGCATGCCATACCTAAAACCTTCAAAATGCCGTCGTACCTGAAAATATACGATGGTACGATGGACCCTGAGGATCATGTGACTCACTATGCCATTGCAGTAAAAGGAAACAACCTCGCCAAAGAACAAGTATCATCCATACTATTTAAAAAGTTCGGCGAAACCCTCGCCGGTGTGCACTAACTTAGTATTCGCAGCTACGTGCGTTCTCCATTGAGACGTTTGAAGAAATGGCTGACAAGTTTGTAACGGCCCACGCTGTAGCTAAGAAAGCAGAGGTGAGAGGGAATGATATATTTGCCATCAAACAGTCACCTGGCGAAGGGCTGAGGGACTTCCTCGCCCTGTTCAACCGTGTAAGGATGACCTTACCAAATGTATCATAAGGAATGGCAGTAGCATCTTTCCAAAATAGCCTGAACAGGAGTTGTTCAAGGGCTACTAGAAAGCTGTTGAGCCGACTCATGAAATATCCCCTGAACACTTGGGAGGAGATACATAACACTTATTGCGCTGAAGTTCGAGCTGACGAAGATGACCTAAACAGGCCAACCCAACGGTTCACCTCAGTATAAACCGAGTCCAGGAAAGATCGAAGAAACGACAACATAAGAGATCTTGCGGGTCCACGACCCAACTGTGAAAGACATCAACCATATGTCAGAGCCGCCATCATGTCGTCTCCCCGCCATTTGAAGGCCCATCTAGGCCGAGAACAGGAACTCACGGAAGCGAGAGAGGTATGCCTCCCTTACTATCTGCTCACAATTTCTGTTCTCCCTCATAAATAGTCTACGCACTGGAGAAGCTCGGACCAAAAGTGAAGTGGCCGCACAAGATGAGGTCCAACCCGAACACCAGAAAGTCAAAAACCCTCTGTAAATTCCACTAGGAATGGGGTCATAAAATCGAGGGTTGCATCGCTCTAATGCAAGTGGTCGTGAACATGCTTCACCAAGGGAACTTGAAAGAGCTATTAAGTGACCGAGGAAGGGACAACTTTGCTCGAGGACGCGAACAACATCAAGGTCCACCAAAATCGCTTTCTCCAGCTCGAACCATCCAAATGATCATCGGAAGGTGCGACGACGCAACAATCAACAACATAAAATTCACGACCACCCACAAGCTCAAACGGTCAATCACTCATGAACGGTACGATGAACTCGAAGAAAGTTTCATCTTCGATAAGTCAGATACCCACGTTTTGGATTTTCTTTACTATGATGCTCTTGTTATCACTTTACGCATATTAGATACGGATGTGAAATGTATTATGGTGGATGATGGGAGCGATGTGTGCATTATCCACCCTCGAGTACTTGCACAAATGAAACTCGAGGATAAGATAGTGCCACGCTGCATCACACTAACGAGTTTTAACAATGCAGTTGAACGGACATCTGGAGAAATCACACTCCCCGTCCTGGCCGGCAGCGTCACTCTGGAAACCACCTTCCACATCATAGATCAGGACACATGTACAACGCCATCATAGGTCGGCCTCGGATACACGCCATGAAGGCTATCCCCTCCAGCTTGTACCAAGTCATCAAATTTCTCACTGCTTGAGGAGTATTCAGCATTTGAGGGGAATAACACACTTCTCGAGAATACTATCGCATCGCCCTGGATTGTACATACACCCAACAAATGAAGGTCAAAGCCAAAGAGGCATAGTAATTAACAGGTTCGAGGTCGAACAGTGTTGAAGGGAAGGACGTCATCAGAGACCCTGAAATCATAAAAGCCACGGGATCAACCGTAGAATATCTCAACCACGTCCAACTCTATGATAACTCCATTGCAAGAAAGCCTACATCAGCCAAAAACTTCAGAAACCAGGTAAATTTTGTCATTTCTTAACTAACAACGCATACTTGTTTGCCTTTTCCCATGCAGACATGTCGGGTATCCCGAAAGAGATAATGACACACAAGTTGAACGTCGCCCCATTTTACCCCCCGGTAAGGCAAGTTAGGTGGAAGTTCAATTCTGCAATAAATGATGCAGTTCGTGAAGAGGTTGAAAAACTGCTGGAAAACGGATCCATCGGACAATCAAAATACCCCCAATGGGTCGCCAACATAGTCATGGTGAAAAAGAAGAACAGAAAATGGCAGATGTGCTTGGACTTCACAGATTTGAACAAAGCATGCCCGAAAGACTCATTCCCCCTGCCTCATATCGACCAGCTCATTGATACAACACCCTGGAACGAGCTACTAAGCTTCTTAAATGCATACTCGGGATACAACGAGATCCTCATGGAAGAGGAGATCGAGAAAAGACCACCTTCATCACCCACTAGGGGACGTACTGTTACAAGGTGATGCCTTTCGTACTGAAAAATACAGGGGCAACGCATCAGGGGTTGGTGAAAAAGATGTTCAAAGAACAACTCGGCAAAACCATAGAGGTCTACATCGACGATATGTTGGTCAAGTCGAAAAGGAAAGAGGATCACATTGACCACCTGAAAGAAGCCTTCGATATACTCAGGTGATATGAAAGGAAACTGAACCCTGAAAAGTGCGCCTTCGGCGTAACCTCGGATTCCTAGTATCACAACGAGGTATCGAGGTCAACCATGAACAAATCAAATATATAGAGGGAATACATAAGAACTTAACCAGTAAGAAATAGGTTCAAAGACTGACCGACCGTATAGCTGCCCTGTCGAGATTCATCTCACTGTCCTCCAACAGATGCAACAATTTCTTTGACGTGATCAAGAAAGACAACGACCCCCAATAGACCTCTGAGTGCATTGACGCCTTGAAAGATCTAAAGAAGTGCTTATCATCACCCCCACTACTCTCTAAAGCAGAACCCGGAGAACATTTCCTTGTTTATTTTCCCGTGTCTGATGTGGCGGTGAGTGCAGTCCTAGTCTGGGAAAATAAAGGTACGCAATATCCCGTCTATTACATTAGAAAAACCTTAGTCTACACCGAGACGAGGTACCCACACCTCAAAGAGATGGCCCTAGCTTTGGTCGTAGCTTCACGAAAGCTTAGATCCTACTTCCAATGCCACTCTATCTCGGTGTCACGACGTTTCACCTAAGGAGTATTTTGCATAAATCCTAGCTGTCGGGTAGATTGGCCAAATGGGCGATAAATTTTGAGCGAGCATGATATAACCTATCAACCACGAACAACGATAAAGTCACAAGTGCTTGCCGACTTCGTCGCCGACTTCAAAATATTGCGTGGAGTCGAAAGAGAAGCCGCCAACACCTCTCCCTAAATACAGGACCCATGGGTTTTGTACACCGATGAAGCCTCTAATGCACCAGCTCGACCAAATCTCTCGATCATTGAATATCGAAGTAGACGGCCTCACAAAACTAGCGGCAACCACTAAAAGCATAACCAAATAAGGAAGCGTGGACACTCTCCTCCACCCATCAATCGATCAATTGAGGTAAGAACTATAAACCTAACTTGGGACTAGCGCAATTGTATTGTTACATAATTGCAGGACGTCGTGCTCCCAAATGATAAAAAGAAGCCAAAAAGGTCTGAATGCAGGCAGCCAGGTACAACGTCATAAATAACGACCTTTACAAAAGAACGTATGGTGGCCCCTAGAAAAATGCTTGGAACTAAACCAGACGCGACGCGTTCTAGAAGAAGTCCACGAAGGCCACTGCGGAGCTTATTCCGGCAACCGAGCTCTGGTCAGATGTCTCATACGAGCAGGCTACCACTGGCCCACTATGAAAAAAGAGGTTGCCTACTTCGTGAGAAAATGCAAGCAATGACAAAAATATGCCCCTATGATCCACCAAGGGGGCGAGCACCTCCACTAGGTCACCTCACCTTGGCCTTTCATCAAATGGGGGATGGACATCGTCGGCGCCCTCCCAATGGGGCGATTGTAATGTATGATTTCTTTTAGTTTTAACTGAATAATTTTCCAAGTGGGTGGAAGCAGGTGCATTTGCCCAGATACGCGAACAAGAAGTGGTCGCCTTCATATGGAAGAATATTGTGTGTCGCTTCGACCTCCCCAAAGAGATCAGTTGTTACAATGGGCCTCAACTCACCGCGAAAAATATAGTTGAGTTCTTCAAGAAATGGCATATCAAAAGAATACTCTCCATGCTATACCATCTCGCGGGCAATGGGCAAGCGGAATCCTCCAACAATTAAATACTGAATATCATGAAGAAAAAGCCAAGGGACTATGGCCAGAACTACTTGATGTCGCCCAAATTCACACTACTAATTGGGATTGTGAAGCGATCAATACAATTATAATTACCCAACTTGAGTCGAGGTCAATTCCTCGGAGAGCTTATATTGGATTAGTTTTATACTCGAACGAAGCATATGACGTGCTTAAAATGCACTTCCACATACTTGGTTGTTTTTTATCTACTTCTAATTTTATGCTAATGCTTGCAAATGTAAAGCTAGATACGATATTTTTGTTGTTGTTTTTCAAGTTTATAAAAGTTCCAGGGCCGTGACTTCCACCTAGGTGTTTACCTAACGGGTTGTGGGCTTTAGGACAGGTTTCGTTGGTCAGGGTGTAATATAGCAATCAACACGCAATTACCCACTCGATATCTCTCGGTAGTTAGAGTGATTTTACCCAATTTGGATTTCTCAAGTACAAATGGGTAATTCACAAAACCGTTGATATATGCTCAAGTCGGTTCTTACTATCTCTAGATTCAACCCTTTAATTGGGGCTATCAATTTCTTGAGTTCACCCTAATTTCTTGTTAGCCAAGTTTTTCTAGACTTAGTCTCTCTTTCTCAAGTAGACACTAAGTCAATTAGGCATGAATCAATGTTTGCAACCATTAATTCCTAAATTAAAGCAAGAAATAGGCTAAATATCATACACTCAACCTTAAAAAAGCCCTAAATCACACAGTCATTAGGTACCCACACTAGGGTTGGGTCACAACCCTAGCTAGAGATTTAGCTACTCATAGGCAAAAATGAAGAAACTAAAGAAGAAAAGAATATTAAACTCATAATAGATGATAAAGGGATGAAAATACAATGTTAAAATGATAAACTAATACAAATTTTCCAAAGCAATAAGTAAAAAATGGCTATCTCATTTTTGAGGTTCAAACTTAACCTAAAATTGACAAAAAGAACTATTTATATACATCTGAAACTTTCGGATAAAATTTCCCTTTCGGAGGTTCTACGACCGCAAAATTCTATGGGCGGTCCGCACTTTGAAGTTGGGCTTGGCAGGATAGACTTCTGTGGCCGCACAATTCTGAATTGCGGCCGCACTCTTTCAGGTTCTGCGGACAACACATTTCTGAGTGCAGCTGCACTCCAGACTTCTACGGCCGTACAATAATAATGCGGTCCTCACTTCTTCATGGACCCAGAACTCCATCTCTCTGAACCTCATCTTCTGCAGCCGAACAATAATTGTGCAGTCCGCACTTTGCAAAGGAATTTTGTCTTAGGTCCTTCATAGTCTGCGGCCGCACTCAATATTGTGCGGTCCGCACTTTGCTCTTTTTGCTTGGTTTTAGTCCTTCTCCAAAAATACTTCTCTTTAGTTTAATTTCATCGTTTTGGCTTATTTTCCAATACTCATGCAAGTAAGCACATTTTATCAGTTTTCGGGAATACCTTTAAGCATTTCTGAGCTAAAACGAAAGTAAAAGGGTGAAAATAAGTAGTCAAAATCCCTACTCATCAACTCCCCCAAACTTAAGTTTTTGCTTATCCCTAAGAAAATAAGGTAATTCCCACCTCCACAAGAAAAGACCTATTTGAGCTGGCCTAAGTTGAATCAAACACACATCAATTGGGACCAACAATTACCCACACACTCATGAATTATCAACAAGGCAATGTTTGTATGTTAAAGCACAAATAGCTATAATGTGACACTTGAGCATCAAGAGTTGACTTTACTCATCAAGGAAGTTTTCACTTTTATGTAGGTCACTGTGGATCCTAAACTCCTCCTCCTATACTCTCTGTAAGCTCATCTCACTCAAGAATGTAGCACTCAAGAATCTTACCCTTGAACTTTGGGTTTCCTTAACCTTCCAAGGAGTACCATGAGAAGGGCTTCTTGGCATGCACTTTTGTATCAAAACTCCTCAGCTCCACCTTTGCACCTGTGAGATATTCTGTGAGGGTGTTGGGATATGGGTAGGAGCTTTCATCTTTTCGAACAACCACTGACATGTTGGATGACATGATGGCACCCACATTGATTGGGTACCCAACCATGATAGATGCCACCAAAACTGCTCAGGGGATAGGAAATTGGTTCTCATTTTGGCTTGGGTCAATACGGCTACACACATAAGTTTGCCACCCTTTTGCTTCAAAATTGAGGGTGGCCCGTGTAATATAAACCCTCGCTCTGATCCACGGTGGTGATGGTCCTGGAGCTGCTAACATCTCTGCTAGCCAACGGCGAGCTGCATCACCCATAGCAAGCTTCTCCATGTACCAGATCACCTTTACCTCCTCGAATCCCAGGTAAGTGTTTAGAGTGCTTGGTCGAATCTGACTTTCAAATTTATCACTTTGTACCCTTCTTCATGTGTTCCACATTAGCATAAAACTCCCATCCCAAGTGCTCTTTGACATCCATAACACTCTGGGTGAACCACATCCACCCTTTGTGCTCCCTGAACTGCTTAAGGACATTTGGATTGTATTTATACAAATCCTTCAATATGAATTGTTGCTTAAGTGTGAGCAATCTCTGGGCCAGCACTTCCTAAACTTTATGAAGGCAGCCAAACTCACGAACCTATCTTCCCACACTTCTTTCTTCTTCAACCTCTCTAGGTCGCCCACTTTAGTGTCACCTACCCTACCATCATTAGGAACATCATCATCATCTATCGCAACTGGTGTAGAAGGAGTGTGTGTAGAGGAGGGCTTGGGACCCTGGCTGCCGGCATCAGAACCCTCAGAAGAACTTGTTGTGGTAGAGGATTCGTTGTTGAGTTGGTATCGCCCCAGAAATTGTGATGGTTGGGACTGATCCTCAGGTTGTTCCTCCCTTAAATAACCCTCGGAGGCTTCCCTAGATGGGATGTAAGAGCTAGATTCTGAGGGCTCTATTGCCCTACCTCTCCCTATGGTTTGCTTTTTGGCTAAAGCTTTCTTTTGCACCCCCAAAGTTTGATTACGCTTACCTCGGCCTCGGGAGGATTCACCCCTCCCTTTAGATGTGTCACCTCTACCTTGTGAGCGAACCATTGTCTGCAATACAAAGCACATAGGGCAGTTAAAGTCCATAAGCAGTTAACAGTTGCAGGGAAAAAAATAGTTCATAGAAGTCAAAGTGCGGTCTGCACAATATTGAGTGCGGCTGCATACTGCCGTGTGCGATGCGCACAATTTCAAAGTGCGTTCGTACATTCTAAAGAGCGGACCGCATAATTTTGAGTGCGGTCACACAAAACCAGGTTCAGTTTACTGGTTCTCTGAAGTTCCAAAGTGCGGTCGCACACATTTTTACGCGGACCGCATAATTTTCTGCGGCAGCACAATTCTGCGTGCAATCGGCATATTTCATGCAGACATTATTTCCCTAACTTAGGATCTACGGACCATACAATTTCATGTGCGGCCACACAATTGAAAATCATACGGCAGAGACTTAGGTTTTTCAAATTTTTACACAATGTAAACATGGTATTGGCAAATTAAACATGGTACATTATTTACCCAGCCCCCAATGAGTACACATGACATTACCCACACAATATCAAGCACACATGATTAAGATAAAATAACTATACTACTCAAGAACAAAAACTAAAAAAAATTGAAAAATCTAAATGTGAATTGAATATACCAGTTATGAAGGATGCAGGGGAGAATCTAGACTGATGAAACGAAGTTCATTTTTGACCTAATTTGGTAAAACATTAGTGTTCTGGGTCCATGAAATGCAGGTGGAATGTGAAACAATTGTGTGCACTGTGCTTGCTTAGGTCTCAAGAGTTCAGAGTGTGTAAAGTTATGAATAGTGTTATGAGGACCTATTTATAGGGTTAACCAAATTAGGTCAAAAATGAAGCTGAGTGCGGCCGCACAATTTTGAGTGCAGTCCGCACTTTGCACCTGAACCTTGCTTGATCTCTGGGGTCCGCACAAAAGTGAATGTGGCCGCAGAAATTTGTATGGTACGCACAATAGTGAGTGCACCCGCAGACTGGCACTTTCTTTGCAATTCAAAACTTCAGAGAGTTGGATTTTTGAGTCTCCAGTTGTGCGGCTGCACAAAGAATTGTGCGGCCGCAGATTCTTCTCTGTTGTGGCATACAAAATTGTGCGGTCTGCACAATAAATATGCGATCCGTATTTTTTCAATACTTGGCCATTTTTTGTCGAACACAGTACCTGCAATGCACACTCATTCCTGCAATTCACTTCAAAACTAGTTAGCTCAAAACAAAACCTATCTAAAAATGAAGAAAAAGAAACATGGGTTGCCTCCCAAGAAGCGCCTGATTTAACGTCGTGGAACGACGTAGATTACCGTCAATTACTTGAAATAAATTACCGAACAACGTGGCTATCATCAACTTTGCGAAGATAATACGTCACCCGGTGACCATTGACTCTAAACACTTCATCACTTTTATTATTCAAGTCTAATGTACCAAAAGGTGTCACATTCACAAACTCAAACGGACCACTCCACTTAGATTTCAATTTTCCGGAAACATCCGTAACCGAGAGTTGAACAATAACACAAAATTACCTTCTTTGAACTCCTTGTTCCGGATGTACTTGTCATGGAGGTACTTCATCTTGTCCTTATATAAGTACGAACTAGTATAAGCATGGTACCAGAATTCATCAAGCTCATTCAATTGTTCCACCCTCAAGTTGGAGGCGACCTCCCATTCAAGATTAAGTTTCTTCAATACCCATATAGCCTTATGCTCAAGTTCCACCGGAAGGTGACAAGCTTTCCCGAACACTAACCGGTATGGAAACATACCAATCGGTGTTTTGTAAGACGTTCTATAAGCCCAAAGAGCATCATCAAGTTTTTTCGACCAATCCATCTGGTTGGTTTTCAGTGTCTTTGACAAAATATTCTTGATTTCACGGTTGGAGACTTCCACTTGCTTGAGGATGATAGGGGGTCGAAACTTTATGAGTGACACCATACTTGGTGAGTAAGGTATCAAAAGATTTGTTGCAAAAGTGGGATCCCCCATCACTTATAATGGCCCTTGGAATACCAGATCTTGTGAAGATGTTCTTTTCAAAAATGCCACCACACATCGAGCTTCATTATTGGGTAAAGCCACGGCTTCAACCAATTTTTACACATAGTCCACAACAACCAAAATGTAAGTGTTCCCACAAGAGCTTACGAACGGACCCATGAAATCAATACCCCACACATAAAAAATGTCAATTTCAAAGATGGTGGTGAGGGGCATCTCATTTTTCTTAGAAATCCCACTGGCACTTTGACATCCATCACAACGCTTGACTAGATACTACCGTCATTGTAGAGAGTAGGCCAATAGAATCCACAACTCAACACTTTTGTTACCGTTCTAGCTCCACCATGGTGACCACCATATGGTGAAGAGTGGCAGGCCTCAAGAATATCCACTTCTTCTTCCTCCGACACATATCGTCAAATCACACAATCGGTACAAATCCAGAAGAGATATGTCTCATCCCAACAATAGTCAAGACAATCCTGTTTGATCTTCTTTCTTTGGTTTGAAGAGAACTCATTTGGTACAATATCACTCACAAGATAATTTGCTAAGTCCACGAACCATGGCATCCCAGTCATTGAAATGATTAGAAGTTGCTCGTCGGGGAAGAAATCATTTATCTCAAGGCCGTCATGTGGCCTCCCCTCCTCCTCTAAACGAGACAAGTGGTCAGCCACTTGATTTTCACTACCCTCGTGGTCTTGAATCTCTAGATCAAACTCTTTCAATAGAAGCACCCACCGTATTAACCTTACCTTTGGATCTTTCTTGCTTATTAAGTACCGAACCGTCGCATGATCATTATGGACAATCACCTTTGTACCCATCAAGTACGGGAGGGACTTCTCCATAGCAAAGACAATAGCAAGTAGCTCTTTTTCGATCACTATGTAGTTGACTTGGGCATCATTCATGGTCTTACTAGCATAGTAGACCGGATGGAAGATCTTGTTGATACGCAACCCCAAAACTTCTCTGATCGCCACAACACTTGCATCACACATGAGCTCGAAATGCAAGCTCCAACCTGGTGTCGTGGTAGTAGGACTAGTAGTCAACTTGAACTTAAACAATTCAAATGCCTTCATGCAATCCTCATTGAAATGGAACTTGGCATCCTTCTCCTAAAGCTTACACAAGGGGTTCACCACTTTGGAAAAATCCTTGATGAATCGATGATAGAACCTCGCATGACCCAAAAAGCTCCTCACTCCCTTCACAAATGTAGGGGTGGGAGTTTAGAGATCGCCTCTATTTTATCCTTGTCGACCTCAATACCATGATTTGCACTTTGGTGGCCGAGGACAATGACTTCCTCGATCATGAAGTGACATTTCTTCCAATTCAAAACCAAGTTTGTCTCCTCACATCTGCCAAGACCTTATCCAAGTTGTTCAAGAAATCATCAAAAGAATTTCCGACCACAGAATAGTCATCCATGAAGACCTCAAGAAAATCCTCCACCATGTAGGTGAAGATGGCCATCATACACCGTTAAAAATTTGCTCGTGCATTGCATAACCCAAATGGCATCCGCGAGAATGCGAAAGTACCATAGGACAAGTGAAAGTGGTCTTATCTTGGTCCGTCAGAGCAATTAGAATTTGATTGTAGCCAGAATATCCATCAAGGAAGCAATAGAAAGATCGACCATCCAACCTATCAAGCATTTGATCAAGGAATGGGAGTGAAAAATGATCTTTCCGTGTGACTTTGTTGAGCTTGCGATAGCCCATACACACTCTCCACCTGGTCACCGTTCTTGTGGGAATCAACTCATTTTTGTCATTGGTGACCACAGTCATGCCCCTTTCTTCGAGACACATTGCAACGAAGAAGTCCACGAGCTATCAGAAATGGGGTAAACAGGCCAGGCATCCAACCATTTTATGATCTCCTTCTTCACCACCTCTTACATTGCTTCATTCAATCTTCTTTGATGTTCAACGGAGGGTTTGGAATCCTCATCCAAAATAATCTTGTGCATGCAAAAGGCGGGTCTTATACCCCAAATATCCGCCAATTTCCATTTGATAGCTTTGCCTCCTCTTTTGTAGCACCGCCAAAGTAGAGTCTACCTGCACGTTAGTCAAACAAGAGGAAAGAATAATCGGTAAAGTAGAACATGGGCCAAGAAAATCATACCTGAGATGCGGAGGAAATGGCTTTAACTCCAAAGTGGAGGCTCCTCTATTGAGGGCTTTGTTGGAGGAGTCTTCCGGTTTTCAAGATCTAAGAACAATTTTTGGGGTTCATAAGTGTACCACCATATTCCTTGTAATGCAGTCACACATTCCACATAGTCATCCTTCTCATCATCATCATGATTAAGCAATACGGCCTCCAAAGTATCATCAACATTTATCACGGAACTAGCATCATCAACAATCACCTCGATCATTAAATCCACAAACGAACAAACTTCAATGCTATTCGGTTGCCTCATAAATTTGCACACATGGAAAAACTACCTTTTCATAACCTACCTGGAAGGTGAGCTCACCGGCTTCCACATCAACAAGAGTCTTCCCCGTAGCAAGGAAAGGTATACCCAAGATAATAGGCACCTCATAGTCCAATTAGAAATCAATAATTACAAAGTCCACCGGGAGAATGAACTTATCAACACGAACCAACACATCATCAATAATACCCAACGGTCTCTTCATAGTACGATCTGTCATTTGTAATCTCATGGATGTGGGTCTTGGTTGACCAATTCCTAAATTTTTGAACACCGAGTAGGGCATCAAGTTGATACTCGCCCCTAGATCACAAAAAGCTTCGGCAAAGTCGGCGCTTCCAATAGTGCAAGGGATTGTGAAAGCGCCAGGATCTTCCAATTTCGGAGCCATTGAGTGCACAATTGCACTCACTTGATGTGTCATCTTGATAGTCTCACAATTCATTAATCTTTCCGTTGTCACCAAATCCTTCATGAAATTTGCATAGCCAGGTATTTGTTCCAACGCTTCAACCAATGGGACATTAATGGATAAGCTCTTCATCATGTCAATAAACTTCTTGAATTGGTTCTCGCTATTTTTCTAGGTAGGCCTTAAGTAGGAGGCTTTGTCTTGGCGCCTTGGCCTTTGGCACTATCGGTTCCGGTATGTCGATCACGTGTTCCCTAGACGGGTTCACTTCTTCTTGTGTATCCTCCACATTTTCATCTATATCAATTCTCACTTAGTCATTAGCTTGAACCATATTGCTTGGAATCTTATATTCTTGAATCACTTCATCATCCTCCACAATTCTTCTTTGATTTGAGGTGGTTTACTCCCCACCTTTTCCACTCCGTGTACTTACGGCCATGGCATGTCCCGTGTTGTTCCTACCCTTCGGGTTCACCACCGTGTCACTAGGTAGTGCCCCGTAGAACGATTATTTAAATCTTGCGAGATTTGCCCTAATTGAACCTCCAAATTGAGGATTGAAGTGTTGTGAGAGGCTAGTTGAGCATCAGACTCGGCATTTTTCTCCATAATTTATTTGAACATATTTTTGATCTGTCCCATCTCATTATTGGAAGAGCTAGACCCATGAGACGGATAAGGAGGTGGGTTGCTTGGTTGTTGATACATCAGAGGCCTTTGGAAGCCCGGCCCCTGATTCCCTTGGTTATTTTTATTCCAACCTCCTTAGTTGTTGCCTCCCCAATAACCTTGATTGTTTCCACTCCAATTTATTTGATTTTTTTGGTTGTTACAATTAACTTAATTGTTGTTGCCACCACGACAATTACCTTGGTGGTTTTGATTGTTCCAATTTCCTTGATTCCCTTGAGAACGCCATTGTTGTTGATTCGGGCCCTGAGAATTGTTTCTTTTCCCTTGATAGTTGTTCACATATTGAAATTCTTCCTCTTGTTCATTGAATGAATCATCTTGGTCAAATCCGCTATCATCTTGCACATATTATTCCACACGGTTTTGCACTTGTTGACCCTTTTGCCTTATTTTGTTCACCATCATATTCACACCTTCCATTGCATTCGCTTGATTAGGACCTTGAACTTGTTGAAGTTGAGCTTTGGATAATTGATTCATTTTGGTCGTCAACTCGTCAATTGTTTTCACATGATCATGCAATTCCTTGTGTAGGTGAATCACATTAGGTCACCTTGGGGAATATTTGCTCTACTTTGCCTCGCCGAAGAAGTATCCTCCATTTCATCTAAAATCACACAAGCTTCGACATATGGCGTTGTCATGAAATTTCCATCGGCAAGTTGGTTAACCACACATTGGTTGGTAGTATTGATCCCCCTTATAGAATGTTTGTTGAATCATAGCCCCAACCATGTCATTGTTCAGGCAGTCTTTCACCATAGTACGGGTACCTCTCCCAAATCTCGTGCAAAGGCTCATTGGGTTTTTGCTAGAATCTCATCACGAAGAGAAGCCATATGCCCTGGAGAAAATAACTTGGCAATGAATTTCTCCGCATATTCATCCCATGTGCGGATAGAATGGTTTGGCAATATTTCTAACCAATCCAAGGCTTTCCCGCGTATAGAGAAGGTAAATAGCCTCAACCTTAGAGCATCGTCGTAGACGTTCTGTCTGTTTTCTCCCCTAGTAAGTGTCCACAAACCCCTTCAAGTGTTTGTATGCATTATGACTCGGAGCCCCAGTGAAGAATCCTCGTTGCTCTATGTTGATACCCAATTGTTTCCATATATATTTCAAAAATACATATATACTTTCAAAATAGTGTATGAGCATTAACTTAGTATTTTTCCATAATTTTATGTAATTTTAAAGGATTTTAATTAATTTATTATAGAATTTTATTAATTTTCTGCAATAAATAATTACTAATTGCATCACAACGATTTTCTAATAATTTTATTACTTAATTTTTATCATTTATATTTATATTAAGCTTTAATCATTTTATGCATAATTATAATTACATCTTTAGGTAATCATTGCAATAACTTTGCAATAATAGCCCATGCATACATAATTACTTTATTTACACGAAAAATAAAATTTTTATATTTTTATAATATTAAGTAATTATTTTAAATCATTTTCATATAAAAATAGTATTTTTATCATTTACTAATTATTTTATAAATTATTTTATTAATTTAAGTGGGTATTTAAAATATAGCCCTTTTCTTTAATTAATTTTCGGACCTCCCAACTCAATACTAACCAGCCCAATTACCCTAACCCATAACCCAATACCCAATATTTTTCCATATATATTTCAAAAATACATATATACGTTCAAAATAGTGCATGAGCATTAACTTAGTATTTTTTCATAATTTTCTATAATTTTAAAGGATTTTTAATTAATTTACTATAGCATTATAAAAAATTTCTGTAACAAATAATTACTAATTGCATCAAAAATGATTTTATAATAATTTTATTACTTAATTTTTATCATTTATATTCATATTAAGCTTTAATCATTTTATGCATAATTATAGTTACATCTTTAGGCTATAATTGCAATAACTTTGCAATAATAGCCCATGCATGCATAATTACTTTATTTACATGGAAAATGAATTTTTATATTCTTATAATATTAAGTAATTATTTTAAATCATTTTCATATCAAATAGCATTTTTATCATTTACTAATTATTTTATTAATTTAAGTGGGTATTTAAAATATAACCCCTTTCTTTAATTAATTTTCGGACCTCCCAGCCCAATTACCCTAACTCATAACCCAATACCCAATACACTACCCATACCCGCCTAATTAAATCCGCCCCACCTAAATATACAATCCTGGTTGTTGATCTCAGAAGATCAACGGCCCTAAACTACCCAAACCCTTTTAATATATCAAAACCCTTCCAAACCCTATTTTATTTCCCCCCAAACCCGTCGTCACATGATCCTCTCCTCTCTTCTCTCTCACCCCCAAACCCTAGTCCGCCGTCACACTTTTCCCTCTTGATTCATGGGATTCCCATTCGATTCCATGCCTTATTTGGCTTCATTTCTCTACTGATTATACGATCCTGATGCTACTTGATTCATTTGCCTCAAATGGCAAGTGAATCTCAAGAGACTCAAACCAGATTTGTCTCAAAGTCTCCCATATCTTGATTATTCCGTCTGTGTTCACTCCTAATACTTGTGAGTACGAATATTTTCGTATTTTAGGGTTTCAAATCTCTGGTTCAAACCAGATTTGGTTCGATTTTGGTTTATTTTTTATGAATCTGGCTATTTTTGGTTGAATATGTTCAGATCCTCTTATATCTGGAGCGATTTTATGTTTATTGTGGTATTTCTCCTTTAAAGTTTCGATACTTCTGTCTCTTATAATCTTTTATTATTATTATTGACCGATTTTATTTTTATCCTAAAAGCTAGGGTTTTAATTTCAACAGATTTTGCAAAAAAAATGTTTTAATCTTTAAAGTTTTTCATATCTTGGTATTTCCTAGGGTTTCCTTATTTATTTTGACTGATTTTACTTATTAGATATCTTTGTATTTCTTAGGGTTTTGATTGTTTGACTGTTTATTCTATTGTTTCTGCATGTTAACCTTTAACTCTGTTGATTAAGTGTTAATTGATTTTACTTACCTAAATTAGGGTTTGAAATTAGCTTTCCTTTAGTGTCAGTATTTCCTTATTAAGATTTTACATGTTCTTACCTTATTTATGTGATTAATTATCCGTACTACTGGATCGATTTTGTGTTGTGATTAATGGAGCCGACTCCTAATTGATTTTGAAATTAGTTCTTACCTTATTTAACCTTATTCTTAGCTAACAATGAATTCCGTGTAAGGTTTTCCTTAAATTAAGTGGTACTTTACTCGATTCTGTCTTGTTAATTGATTCATGCTGACCTTAATTGATTGTTAATTGATTTTCACATCTTATTTGTATGTTACTGGTTTATTACCTTATTTGTTTTACTCCATTGTGTGCTATTTAAACCCCTTCCTTGTTCTGATTATCAGAATGCTTGACAACCCCTTTTAGATTAACTTTTCAAACTGAACAACTCTACAACCCTACAAGGCTCGAACTCTCCTATTCTCACAAAAAACTCTTTGTTCTCTTGTTTTGATTTCTGCACTAAGTGGCTATTATTTGGCCGGTTGAAAGCCAAGGCCAAATTCTCTGGAACTTAACTACTATTGCATTCTTACTTGCTTTCTTCTCAACTGGTATTCCCTAACTCTTGTTATTGTGTTCTCTATGCTTTATTTGACTAGTCCGTTTCAATCCTCGGCATAATTCTGTCTTTATATGATTATTTCAAAATAATGTGAACCCTTTCCTAAATTAGTTTTAATGTTCAGTCTGTTTCTTCTCCTAAACTCTGCCAGATATTGTAAGCATGTAATCCAACATATGTTTGTGGTTTAATTCGTAGGTCCTATCTGTTTCTGTCTCTGTGTTTAAGCCATGATTGTTTTAAATACTAGCATGAGTATTAGATATCATCATGTCTGACTATGTGCTGAACATGAACTTTGTTTGCTTCTTGGTGCAGTCAGCCTGCAACTTTGTGTTCTGAACTTTCCTTCTTCTGAAAGTTGAACTATTTTAAAACCTGCCCCCTTATCTTTTATGCACTGGTCAAACTCCTACTCTTAGTCATTTAGGTTCTCACCACTGTTACATCTCGTACTTTAAAGCTTGAAAAGATTAAGACCATTTATGAGGTTATAAAGGATTTGTGACTATGTTATTATAAGATCCGGTAAGTTTAACAACCTTGATACCGTTAGATATTATGTTAGTGTGGTATTTTCTTTTAAGTGGAGTATTTTAACAAAAGTTTTATAAGTATAATTTTGGATAATTACCATTATTACTATTTTTGGATATGGTAAATTATACCCATATGAGAAAGTTTATGAGATTTCTTTATTGTAAAGATAAAAATTACTTTTGTACAAGAAAAGAAGGTTATTTTTTTACCATTTTAAGAATTAAGCGTAAGAAATTTTTTACTCTTTATATGAGATTAGGAAAATTAGAAATTGAGAAAATATGTGCTTTTTTTACATGGATGTTTAATGAAATAATAATATATGAATTGATTTTATATGATACCACATGACTATAATAATAAGGTTCGCAAAGTGTGTTAAAAATGAGTGGTATTTTAAGTAAATTGAGATAATTCTTAATTATGTGAATAATTGGGTAATGATTAATTTTTAGTGGGAAATTAACTAATTAATTAGTATATTTTGGATAAGTCTAATCCCCCCATGTGGCAGCACCCCCAATTCAATTTGGTGACTCTTAGGTTTTCATAAAAGATGACAGAAGCAACTACCAAAATTAAGAGCTCTTTTTCCATATCTAATTAACGAACTAAAGTCATAAATTTTGCTTTCTTTGCTCCAATATCTTATTGAATATTTGTGTACCCCATTAAATCTTCTTGTCTATATATGCATGTAATGTAGGCAGAAGTATAAGATGCATTTGCAAAGGTTAACGTATTTATGCTATTTATAACAAGCGATAAGTAAGTGCCATGAAGGTTAAAGGGTACACGAATTAAAGAAAACGAGTTTCATTATCCGAGCTATAATACCCGATATTTATGGACTAGTATCATACAAGGTACCATATGACCATGATAGTATAATGTATAAAGTATATTAAAATGAGTAAAATTTTAAGTAATTTGAGATAATTTTTAATTAGGTGGGTAATTGATTAATTATCAGGTAGCGCGATAATACCTAATTAATTATTAATTATAAAATAAAATTAAAAAAAAAACCTTCCCCACCCTATGTGGCAGCAAGCCACCACCCAAACCAAATGACTCATTAGTCATGTTGGGTAGGTGGCAATTTAAAGTGTTAATTACAAGACACCTCATGCTAACATTTTCTATACCAAAATACTACAATCAAATGTTATCATAGTTCTTTACCAATTAGCTGATGTGCTTTAAAACTTTGATAGGAAGTGACTAATTCCAATCATGGGCCTGCTGGATGGTCATTGTGGTGAAAAGGGTCATTTATAGTTGGATCTATTTTTGTTGAATCTTCCTCTGTTCACATAGCTATAGATGATAATCGGGATAATCTCATTGATGGTCTCTCCTCTTTCTTCTTTACTACATCATAGTCACCAAACTATTTTTGTAACAAAATAGTTTGAGTACAAAGATCCTACAATCGGATGCTAGCAAATATACTACAATGTGACTTCTTGCAACCAAAAGATTCCAACGAGATTTGACAACATAAAATTTTGTTATTCTAAAGGAATACGGTGCGACCCTTTTTCAAGAATATCATACAGATTTTTCCCTACTCCAGGTATGTTAAGGCCATCCCTTCTTTCTTTCTGGCATGGTCCAAATTATACAGAAGAAACGAGAAAATGTACAATTTTCATAAATGACTCTATTCATAGAAATATTAGAGGTGCCTATGTTCTTGATTTTCCATGTGTCCTATTATTCTTTCATCTCTTCATGGGTCTCGAAAAATACGTAATTTGATAAGGTTTACTTCATGATATTAATCAGAGACATGATGATCTTATGACGTTTCGAAAGATTTTATTAACGTACTTCTCATGCATTGCATTCATTTACATGTACATTGACCCATGACTAGATGGCGTTATATATGCATATATATGTATGTATATATATGTATATGGGATATGGGAAAAGGTTACGTCATTATATATACGCACCACCACATGATCAGCTGGTATACGTTGATGATTTTCCACAAGTGGCCGAGATGATATGATGGGATTCCCTCAGAGGCTTGATGATGTTATGTACGTATAGACCTATGCATTATATGACATTTATACGCATGTTCATGACATTACAAATATTTCATGATTTACAGAGCTATCCACAGTTACAGGTTGAGTCCTTTAATCCATGTTTCTTCCATGTCCTTTATATACTGATTTACATGTCTTACATACTCGGTACATTATTCGTATTGGCGTCCTTTTGTTGGGGACGCTGCATTCATGCCTGCAGGTATAGATAATCAGTTTGATGAGCTCTCATAGTAGAAGAGATTGACATTCAGCGAAGGATCGTAAGACTCCACCTCATTCGGAGTGAAGCCGAGTCTATGAGTCATCGTGTCAGAGTTTTGCTACGAACTTATGGGAAGGCCGGTACCCTTCCCCATTTGATGTCAAGTAATCTTAGAGGCTTTGTAGGCAGAGGTTCATTTTGTACAGTATGTTAAAGGCCTTGACGGCCCGTATATATTCATGTTTTAAGAAAAATGGTTTAGTGATACAGTATTTTCCCACTTACAAGTTGTCCATTATGAGTCGTGGCCATGTGGGCCCATGATAGTTACAAAATTAATGAGTCCAGCTAACTTGACCTATGTATGTTCTAGTTTTGGTCGAACGATCATGAGTTACAAAGTGGTTCGCTCGGGCCAACAGGGCACCGGGTACCGACAACGCCTCCCCAGGTTTTGGGCGTGACAACCACCCCCAATGTGAGAACTGCCTAGGGTCCTTGAGACTCCTTTGAACTCTGACACATTGGGGCTGGTCTTCCAACATTTTATAAGTTATCTTTCTGAATGTGGTTCTGGTGTGAGCATCGCCCGGGATCCCTGAGGCCCTTGAGAACTTTGACACACTGGAAGCCTGGTTTTAATGTACCATGGATGGATCATTACTATGCTCCCAAGTTGTTATGTTTGCAGGCCTGGTTTCCGGGTCTATATTAGTCCTATGAAGGCTCCCTATAGCATAATTGTTACTATTATGTAATTCATTTAATACTCTGGGCTGTAATAATCTCTGTAATAACATATTTGGGGTTAATTAGTAAAAGTTATGGGGTTTTCTTATATCATTGTCAAAAATACTGGGTAGAAATCCTACCTATAGGATTTAATGTGTTGATTGAATTACGTGACTACTAGACTGTGTTTAGAGATCCTGCCTATAGGATTTTCCTGATTATTTTTATTCTGTGTTTTCACATTTGCATACTAGAGATCCTGCTTATAGGACTTTTCGTTTGATTCTGCATTAGAAATCTTGTTCTTAGGATCTACACATATTTTCAACAAAATGTGCATTAGTGACCATGTCTATAGGATCCTGTTTCTTTAAAATAATAATCTTATCTTGGCAATCTGCTTAATTTCTGCCCACATACGGTTAATAGATACCATGCCTATAGGAATAAAGAATCAGTTTCAAACCTAGAAATCATGCATGTAGGATTTAAACTAATAGATATCATGCCTATATGGTGAAATCAGTTTTTAAACTAATAGATATCATGCCTACAGGGGTTTAAATCGAGTCAACAATTAGAATTACCTATAGGGATTTAAATCAATTCAACAATTAGAAAGCATGCCTATAGGATTTTAAAGAAATAAAAACCTGTCTTTATGAGTTAAAATCAGTATTACACTTAGAACCCGTGTTTATAGGTCTGTAATTTGTAAACTCATAGAAATCATACCTATATGATTCTATTAATCAATTCTGAATTCAACCAATTCTAGTCATCACTTAGGCAATCTGTAGGACTCATTAATGATTCTGGGCTTAAAATTGTGACATATTACCTGCTTGGAATACCCAGATTCGCGCTGAATAAAATAGTAGGCAAACAAATAGGTCACAATGCTCGCCTTAAAAAAACTCTTTATATTTTGTTTCTGCTCATGTAGATATCCTGCCTATAGGATCCTAAAATTAACAAAGTTTGTTGATTCAATTGCGTGCTTTTGTTGTTTACGTGTGGAGGTCAATGTGAGCCCTTATTTGTTTATTTGAAAGTCCTATTTGTCTTTTGTTTGTCGCCTAGATTTCTCATTTTTTTAAGTAACATAGATTGGTCTAGAACCATCCTAAATAGAGGTCCTAACACCTCCAGGGCCATAGGTAAGGGACGGGTAGTGCACGCATAAGGAACGAGCTAGAAGCTATTAGAACGCTTAGGTAACAACTGAAAGATAGTAATTAGGTAGTAAGGATATGACAGCCCGTGCGCTAATGCTATGAGTAACACCCCAACTTGGTGAAGTTACAAATTATTTCATGGAATGATCCTATAGGCTAAAAAACCTAGGACCCCCTTTAATCCTGTTTAAAGTAACTTGTATTGTCCAAATTGTTTTCCTCCCCTTTTAGACTAATTCGCTTAATTTAAGTTTGGCTGGGTCCCACCGTTGTGGACCTCGAGGGGTGCCTAACACCTTTCCCTCGAGGTAATTTGAGCCCTTACCTGATATCTGGTGATGCAAATCGGGTTATGAGTTAATTGCTCTAGGTTCCCTAACGCACCTTAATCCGTTAGGTGGCGACTCTTCCAATCCCTTACCCAATCCCAAAAAGAAGGAGTTTTCCCAGAAATGTCGAAACCCGATTTCGTGAGAAAGGGAGGGACACAGCATAGCGATTATGCTGGGATATTACTAGGCTTTTACCATGATGAACCTGATTTTGTGAATTAATCTTTAAACATGTCTTTATTATTCCGTTAATACTTGCATACTCCTTCCCCTTCCCACTTTATGTGAATTTATTTGCCTATCTTTATGATTTCTCTTCCCTGTTTTATTACTTTACTATGGAAACTGACTTGTCTCCTTGTTTTCTTTCTTAAATGCCTTTACAATTAATAAATACAGCATTTAGCATTTTTTTTCATCGTTCAAATACGTGACAACGTGCTATTTTCTGTCTCATAAATCATGCTCAACATCATATTCCACTCGTGCGTAATTAATACCATATCAATGCTTGACGAATGTTTGCGCTCTTCTTATATCACCTTATTTAAATTTGGAAAGGCTTATATGCGGTAAAACTAGTCGATCAGCGGAGCAGTCGACAGTTCCGTGTCTTTCCCCCTCAAGTCATCCGCCGGAGGGTACCAGTCTAGACTTCTATTGAAATCTTACTCTGATTATAACTATACATGCATCATGGTCAAACCTAGCTTGGGTTAATATGTTGTCCATATAATAACCCTTTAAGAAAAGCCTTGTCCAAAGTATACCGGGGTTTCCATAATCCCAACAGACACAATCACGATCTGTGCATTAATTGGGAGAAATAAGTGCCAATATGCTAATCATTCATGTATAAATAGTCGAATATATAGGGGAAAGGGTATAACTCTATTTGTTTTGCAGAAAATGAGGCACGAAGTCCCCAGGTTCGGCATGGTCCGTGACATACCACCATTGTTTCTAGATTGGTGGGAATACCTTTCATCAAGTGATAAAAACCACGTGAAAAGAGTCCTTGGAAACCTACCTTCATTATTAGATATCCAACCAAACTACTTGTTGATCGAAGCTGCTACCATGTTCTGGGACGGAGAAAGGGTCGTATTCCATTTTGGGAAAATAGAAATGACCCCTCTTTTTGAGTAAATATGGGGATTCACTTGACTACCTTGGGACAGTCCCGGTTTATTGGTGCTGGAAAATTGCACTCCCAGAGGGTTTCTGAAAATGATGGGTTTGAAAAAGAATGACGACTTGGTGTGTCTAAAGAAGTCCTATGTACCCTTTGACTTCGTTTATGAACGATACGGTCATAGCAAATCCTATTGTATCTTCCATGACGAGTTCTCCATCACTTTCTTGGGTTGTCGCAGGGTTTTTGTGTTTATCGTCTGCTTCTTGGGTATGATAGTGTTCCCAAGAAAAAAGGACAGAGTTCACACCAGACTGGCCATGGTAACCAAAACTTTAATGGGGGAAACCGAGGGACAAACATATACTATTGTCCCTATGATTATAGCATACATATATCGAGCCTTGGATCGCTGCCATAAGTGGTTCAAACACTTCGAGGGTTGTAATCTGCTACTACAAATTTGGTTGCTAGAACATTTCCAGGGAGGTCAATACCTCCAAGAGTTTCCGAGAAGGCCGTGGGACGATCACATAGCTTTCATCACCCCAAGAGAATGACCTTTATCCCATATAGGTTTTCTCAACCGGAGGATGCTACAGAATGGGTGCAGTTTTTGGACAACTTGACTGAGGACTAGGTTCATTGGATTTTCGAGTGGTTTCCCACCAATGAGTTCATCATCCGATCTAGGGACGCTCCACACTTGGGGTTGATTGGGTTAAGAGGTATACACCCCTATGTTCCTATCAGGGTCATGAGACAAGCTAGTAAAAAATAGATTATACCACGAGTCTCCAAAAGGAGTCACTACAGGGCGGATTTCCAAGATGATGACATCCCATATAAATGTGAAGCTCAACATATGTGGCCATTGAAGATTATTACGGAAAGGGAAACCATCAAGCCGGATCGATATCACACAGGCATGTATACTCTTACCCATCATGGTTGGAGGACTGCATAGCAGGAATAGTCGAGCTAGGCGTCGGTCGAGGGAATGGAATCGTAGATGACGCTGCCGAAGCACAGGTGAAGTATAACAGACTGCGCAAAAGGGTTCGCAAGTCCGAGGCTGAGCATCTGGAACAACACAAGACTGATATGGAATTAATCAATGAATGGATGGAAATGTCTACCAGATCGAATGAAAGGCTAGAATATCTGGAGCAGGGTCTGATGGAGTTGGAAGGGAAGATGAGGAAAAGATTCATAGACTGCCAGAATGCTGAAGGTATTGAAGGAGGACATCTCACCAGGGCATACTTGCTGCTGGACATGCGCGACCTGGAACCTGATCGATGGAGCTAAGAGAACCAGGCTTGAATAAGGTCTTTCTAGGACCAAGTAGATTAGGCTTATTTGTTTTTCTTTTCAAATGTAATAAGGCCAAATGCCATTAGTGACTTACCTTATTTTCGTTTTAGATTCGTCTAATTTATTGCGTTAATGAAATGAGGCAATTATTGGCAATTAAAATTCTCCAAATCTACTTGTTGCTAGGCCTACCTCGGGCACAACGAGGCTGCCAAATTAGGATGCGAATTTACGTTCCTGCAATATGTGTTTAAATATTGCAAACATTTTTTAGAATTCTCACTAACTTGGTTACCTTTTTGTTTTTCTTTCATTTTGATTATTCCCATCCCTTAAGGTTGATTCATGCATGCTGGCATCATCAGCTTACCACACCGGATCCAGAGGCCCTATACCTCCTCCTCCTCCAAGTGCATCAAAAGGCAAAGGAAAAGCTAAGATGGATAATATGAGTGGCGACAACATTGCACATGCTGAGAATGCGGAAACTTCTGATGGTCGGAGTACTCTAGCACCAAATGACTCAGTTTTGCGACTTGAAAAGAATATACTTTAACTACAGGGTGAGCTTGAGCAGGTCCGTAATTTGGAAAACCTCTCCCTCACACTAAATGTCCCAGATATCAACCATCCAAATACCCAAAACCCAGAACCTCCTCAGAATACACCCAACCAATGCCCGTAGAATCGTCCCGCACCCCACCAATATACAACCCCTCCTTAAAATCCCTTACCCATACCTACACCGCCTCAACATCAGCATCTCCCGACTTAATATCCTCAAACCACTTACCACACTCCTCAGAATACCCCACAGCCTATCCCCGATCCCCAAAACTTAACCAATGATCACCATTATACCCAAACTCCTTGCCTTCACCAAAACAACCCCATATACGTGGAAACATTACCCCAATATACTCAATTAATCTCATATACACCAGAATTTGCCGAGAAGGACCTGCTCATTAAGAACATGGCAGAGGAGCTCAAGGAACTCACAAGCCGAGTTCAGGGTGTTGAAGGAGGCAAAGGAATCGAAGGTCTGAATTACGAGGATTTGTGCATTCAGCCAGATGTGGAACTGCTGAAGGGTTACAAACCTCCCAAGTTTGATGGAACGGGTGACCCAAAGGTTCATTTGAGAACTTACTGTGATAAGCTCGTAGGGGTTGGAAAGGACAAAAAAATTTGCATTAAGTTTTTCATGAGAAACCTTACTGGACACGCTCTATCTTGGTACATAAGTCAAAATCCCAAAAAAATGGGCTAATTGGGTAAGCATGGCGTCGGACTTCATGGATAGGTTCAGATTCAACACGAAAAATGCATTGATGTCTTCTATATCCAAAATCTCAAGAAGAAGCCTACTGAGACTTTTCGCGAGTACACTACTCGATGAAGGTCAGAAGAAGCGAAGGTCAGGCCAGCATTAGATGAAGAGCAAATGAACAAGTTCTTTGTCAGGGCTCAGGATCCACAATATTACGAAAGGTTAATGGTAATAGAGAATCACAAGTTCTCTAATATCGTCAAGCTCAGAGAAAGGATCGAGGAAGGTATCAAAAGTGGAATAGTGACAAATTTCGAGGCACTGCAGGCCACGAATAAAGCACTACAATCAGGTGGCATATCAAAGAAGAAAGAAGTGGGAACAGTAATGGTTGCCCAAGGTCTGAAATCTCCATTTGTGTACCAAACACCTCCACCCACATACCAACCTTCACTTCCCAGATATCCTCAACCCACTACCGCCTACCACACCTATAATACCCAACCAGCCTATTATCATTCACCTCCATCTCGTCCAAATTACCAAAAACTCAAGCCCAATTTTGATCGCAAACCACTCAGATAATAAACCCCTATTGCTGAACCCATCGACAAATTGTATGAAAGATTAAAAGCTACTGGATATGTCACCCCTATTCCCGCTGTGGCTATGGAAAAATCGTCACAATGGGTCAACCCAAACAAGACGTGTGTGTACGATTCCGTTATGAGAGGACATATTATTGATGAATGTTGCACCCTGAAAGATAAGATCCAAGCACTGATTGATACCAAGGTCATACAGGCGAAAGAAACCACACCCAATGTCCGCAACAACCCCCTCCCAGATCATAGGGGTGAAGGAGTCAATGTAATAGAAACTGATGAAGAATGGGATCCCGAGGGATCAATCAGACTTATTCGGGAAGGTGATGATCCTAAGAAGCCGACAGTCATGCTCAATCTCATTGTGTTACAGGTACAGCCGCTAGTAAAAGTTGAGGTAGCCGCACCAGCTCCCTTTGAGGTAGAAGTGACACCACCTGCAGCTACACCTGCTCTATTTGAGGTAGAAGTATCCACACCTTTCACTGTGACGGTGACATCCACACCACCTTTCAGTTCCAATGATGTACCTTAGGATTATGTTGTCGAAGCTAGAAGAAAAGGGAAAGCAAAGACGGAAGAGTTCGGTGCTGCACAAGGAATGACCAAAACAGGAAGAATTTACACACCTGAGCATTTGGGAGAGACCAGTAAGCAAGCTTCTAACAAACAACCCGTCATTGAAACTGGTCCGGACGAACTTTGGAGGAAGTACAAGCAAGGGAGTATTCTGTTATTGATCACCTGAATAAGACTCCCACCAAGATATCTATCTTGTCGTTGCTGCAAAATTCTGAAGCACACAGGAATGCTCTAATGAAGGTACTGAATGAAGCATATGTTCCCTACAACATTAGTAGCGAAGAAATGGCCAATATGGTGGGACAAGTGTTGGAAAGCCATAAAATCACCTTCCATGAAGACGAATTGCCACCTGAAGGATTAAGCCACAACAGGGCACTGCACATCATAGTGCAATGTGAAGATAAGTTCATTGCTAGAGTTCTGATAGACGGAGGGTCTAGCCTCAACATACCCTGACAACTCCGAAGAGGTTGGGCAAGGGCCTACATGAAATACGAGCAGGATCTATGAATGTGAAAACATTCGATGGGTCGCAAAGAGCCACGATTGGAGAAACCAACCTATGCTTGCAAACGGGTCCTACTTGGTTTGATGTTGAATTCCAGGTACTAGACATATCTTCCTCCTACAATCTGCTGCTGGTACGGCCTTGGATACATGCCGTTGGAGCTGTCGCATCTACTTTGCACCAAGCGGTAAAATATGAATGGAACCATCAAGAAGTGATCATCCATGGAGATGAGAGCAACCCCATTTACACCAGTCAGATTGTTCTAGTGGTAGAAAACAGAAGGAAGTTAGGTGGAGAAACCTAATATCGCATCGAACGTGTTAACACGATTGAGAAGGATAAATGGTGGAGTAGAAAAATAGAGAGCATACTGGCATGGGAAGGGTATGAACCGGGTAAGGGGCTTGGTAAAAATCTTCAAGGTATCTCCAAACCAGTACATCTGAAGCGCCATGGAAAAACCTTCGGGATCGGATATCAGTATACCTGGCAAGAACATCGGAATTGGTCGCCACCATGGCGTGGTCCATACTATCCACTTGAACAACCCGTGCCACACCTGAATCAGACCTTCTAGCAGGCCGATACAATATGGATCAGAGGAAGAAGAAGCCTTAAAAGCATTGAGGAATTTGTTCTTGGAAGACGATGATATGGATTGTTGTGTAATAGTTGAGGAGGAGGAGGAAGAAGGCCTCACTATCCAAACAGTAGATAATGGAGCATCTCTCAAGAATTGGACCGCTAAACCATCAAGGGCCCGACGAGTCCTGGGGTAGCAAGGCTGATAGTATTGTTTACCTTTGAAAATGATTTCCTCTTTGGAATTTTGTTTTAAATAATATTTTCAGTGTTCCGTTTCGAAAAACATTATTTGAAATCATTTTGTTTAACATTTTAAATGCCTTGATGTTTTATTATTACTATTTTTTTCTTTCATATCTTTATTCGTACAACATTACTATTTCTTACCTTGATGAACCAACGACTGTGACATGTAATGAGACAATGCAACAGAAGGACAGTGACTTGGAAGAAATAAAATATGAGGACGTAATACCTGAGGAAATTGTCAGAGAAGTGGAGAACTTTGAGAACAAGCCCAAGTCCAACATGGACGAGACCGAGATGGTCAACTTGGGAGATTCTAAAACTGTCGAGGAAACCCGCATAAGCATCCATTTGTCACTGTCAGAGAAAGAAGAATACACTCGGTTCCTAAAAGAATATAAGGATATCTTTGCATGGTCATACGACGATATGAAAAGGTTGAGCACATCCATAGTATCTCATAAGTTACCTACAAATCCAATGTGTCCGCAAGTGAAGTAGAAACTCAAGAAATTCAAGCCAGACATGAGCCTGAAAATCAAGGAGGAAGTCACCAAAACAGTTCACGCCGGGGCAACTGGTACTGAAATAGACCTTTCCACATCAAGATGAGGCCAAAGGGAAATTCTCTCCCAAATGGAAAGGTCCTTACATGGTTCACAGAGTATTGACATGAGGAGTGCTCATGCTCGCAGAGATGGACGGAGAAGTCTGGCCAAAGCCTATCAATTCAGATGCAGTCAAAAGATACTATGTGTAAACCATTTATGCTTCTTCATACGATGTAAATTAAACTACACTCGACCCGATTCCCGTTTAAGAGGGGATATGTAGGCAGCCCTATGGGTTCGGTCACAATTCAATAAAATTTTCCTTTTCCCCACAATCAGGAACTAGGGAAGAATTTTGAGGAGGACCCTCAAAATTCCGAAGCAAGTTCAGCCAACCGCAGCAGATGGAGCAGTCAGAGAGGTCATCTAGTTAACTGGGGCCCTCAAAATTCTACGGCAATGGAAGTCTCAATGTTTCTAATAATGTCAAAGTTACTGGTTCATCTAGCTAACTTTTAAACTGCATACTACTATGTCTTTGAAAATTATACATGCATGCTTTTGAAAAAGAAACTTTGCTTTAGCCAAATGCTACCCTAATAGCTTGAACAGGATCTTCAGACAGAGTGGATCAAATAGAGAAATCAAAGGCACGAACCAAGCTCTCCCCCGCAAAAAAATCATAAATTTTCTTTGGATGCAGGACTATATCATGATGATAAACACCATCGCAACGACACAATCTCCATGCATGAAACACATTGTCAGCTAAGAATACTTCACTCTTACTCTTATATTTGCATGGGACTAAGCATTGTCCGAACCTTGCATGAGGCTAAGCCCTGCCTCTCCACTTACATAAGGCTAAACACTGCCTTCTCTTTGCCTGAGACTAAGCCCTGTCTCAATCCTTGCATCTCTATTTGCATAAGGCTAAGCACTACCTTCTCTTTGCATGAGACTAAGCCTTGTCTCAATCATTTAATGAGGCTAAGCCCTGCCTCCCTAATTGCATAAGGCTAAGCACCACCTTCTCTTTGCCTTAGACTAAGCTCTATCTCAATTCGTGCATGAGGCTAAGCCTTTCTCCCTATTTGCATAAGGCTAAGCATTGCCTTCTCTCTGCATGGGACTAAGCATTGTCCTGAATCTTACATGAGACTAAGCCCTGCCTCAAATCACTTGCATGAGGCTAAGCCCTGCCTCCCTATTTGCACAAGGCTAAGCACTGCCTTCTCTCCGCATGAGACTAAGCTTTGTCTCAATCCTTGCATGAGGCTAAGCCCTGCCTCCCTATTTGCATAAGGCTAAGCTCTGCCTTCTCTTTGCATGGGACTAAGCACTATACCGAACCTTGCATAAGGCTAAGCACTGCCTCCCCACTTGCATAAGGCTAAGCCCTTCCTTCCCTTTGCATGTGATTAAGCATTGTGTTGAATCTCGCACGAGACTAAGCAATGTCTCTCTTGCATTGTTCTCTTCTATCGGGTTAAGCTATGACCTCAATTTCACACAAGACTAATCCCTGCCTCTGCACCTCATGGGCTGAAACCAACTTGTCTGAAGGCGTCATAGTCTGAAGGCACCATCCTCATAGCCGGAAGACATCATGCCATGGCCTGAGGATCTCGCAAACTTGCACATCATTATTCAAAGGCATCATGGTTTGGAGGCACCATTGTCATGGCCCGAGGACATCATTTTATGGCCTGCGAATTCCTTACCGCACAATTCATGGCCCGGGATGTCATAGTCTAAGGACGTCATCCTCAACCGTCCAAAGACAGTTTTCATGGTCTGAAGGGAATTTGCATCATGTCTAAATTTACGCAAATTTATACGTATATGCTTGAAGTACATCTTTTGATTTTCAGGTGACCCAGTGAGTAACTGTTATCCCAACAAGAGCAATCCCCCTCCAGCTCCTTCAAATTATATCAAACGTGACCACTCACCATAACAGTTTCACCTATTTGAAACCCTGTGTCCGTCCTTGTGACAACTCCATCGGTTCATTCCGCCGGTGGATCCAGAACTACACACGGCCTGATTCCTGTAAAACCAGGGATATGTAGGTAGCTCGGAAATCAGAGTGCAGCCTATATCTCTCAAATCACTCTATTCGGTCAAAATTGGTCATCATATCTTTACCAGACAACTCTTTCATCATTCCCGGGTAAAGAGGGGCATCTGTTGATACCCAATGTTTTTCATATATATTCAAAAATACATATATACTTTCAAAATAATTCATAAGAATCAACTAGTATTTTTCCATAATTTTCTGTAATTTTAAAGGATTTTTAAAGTAATTTATTTCAGCATTTTATTATCTAAATAATTACTAATTGCATCACAAATAATTTTATAATAATTTTATTACTTAAATTTTATTTTTATTTATATTAAGTTTTAATATTTTATGTGTAATTATATTTACATCTTTAGGTTATAATTGCAATAACTTTGCAATAGTAGCTCATGCATGCATAATTACTTTATTTACACGGAAAATGAAATTTTATATTTTTATAATATTAAGTAATTATTTTAAATAATTTTCATATACAAATAGCATTTTTATCATTTGCTAATTATTTTTATAAATTATTTTATTAATTTAAGTGGGTATTTAAAATATAGCCCCTTTCTTTAATTAATTTTCAGACCTCCCAACCCAATACTAACCATCCCAATTACCCTAACCCATAACCCAATACACTACCCATACCCATGCCCGCCTAATTAAATGATCCCCACCTAAATATTCAATCCTAGTCGTTGATCTCAGAAGATCAACAGCCCTAAACTACCCAAACCCTTTTAATATATCAAAACCCCTCCAAACCCTATTTCATTTCCCCCCAAACCCGTCGTCACCTGATCCTCTCCTCTCTTCTCTCTCATCCCCCAAACCCTAGCCCGACGTCACACTTTCCCCTCTTGATTCATGGGATTCCCCTTCGATTCCATGCTTTATTTGGCTTCATTTCTCTACTGGTTATACAATCCTGATGCTACTTGATTCATTTGCCTCAAATGTAAAGTGAATCTCAAGAGACTCAAACAAGATTTGTCTCAAAGTCTCCCATATCTTGATTATTCCGTCTGTGTTCACTCCTAATACCTGTGAGTACGAATATTTTCGTATTTTAGGGTTTCAAATCTCTGGTTCAAACCAGATTTGGTTCGATTTTGGTTTATTTTTTATGAATCTGGCTATTTTTGGTTGAATATGTTCAGATCCTCTTATATTTGGAGCGATTTTATGTTTATTGTGGCATTTCTCCTTTAAAGTTTCGATACTTTTGTCTCTTATAATCTTTTATTATTATTATTATTGACTGATTTTATTTTTACCCTAAAAGATAGGTTTTTAATTTCAACAAATTTTGAAAAAAAATGTTTTAATCTTTAAAGGTTTTCAACTCTTGGTATTTCTTAGGGTTTCCTTATTTATTTTGACTGATTTTACTTTTTAGATGTCTTTGTATTTCTTAGGGTTTCGATTGTTTGACTGTTTATTCTACTGTTTCTGCCCGTTAACCTTTAACTCTGTTGATTAAGTGTTAATTGATTTTACTTACGTAAATTAGGGTTTGAAATCACCTTTCCTTTAGTATCAGTATTTCCTTATTAAGATTTTACCTGTTCTTACCTTATTTATGTGATTAATTATCCATACAATTGGCTTGATTTTGTGTTGTGATTAATGGAGCCGACTCCTAATTGATTTTGGAATTAGTTCTTACCTTATTTAACCTTATTCTTAGCTACCAATCAATTCCGTGTAAGGTTTTCCTTAAACTGAGTGGTACTTTACTCGATCTTTCTTGTTAATTGATTTTCACACCTTATTTGTATGTGACTGGTTATTACTTTATTTTTTTACTCCATTATCTGCTATTTAAACCCTTTCCTTGTTCTGATTCTCATAATGCTTGCCCATTTTAGAACAACTTTTCAAACTGAACAACTCTAAAACTCTACAACTCTACAAGGCTCGAATTCTCCTATTCTCACAAAAAACTTAAGCTCTCTTTGTTCTCTTGTTCTGATTTCTGCACTAAGTGGCTATTATTTGGCCGGCTGAAAGCCAAGGCCAAATTCTCTGGAACTTAACCGCTATTGCATTCTTACTTGATTTCTTCTCAACTAGTATGCCCTAACTCTTGCTATTCTATTCTCTATGTTTTATTCGACTAATCTGTTTCAATCCTCAGCATAATTCTGTCTTTATATTATTACTTCAAAATAATGTGAACCCTTTCCTAAGTTAGTTTTAATGTTCAGTCTGTTTCTTGTTCTAAACTCTGTCAGATACTGTAAGCATGTAATCCAAAATATGTTTGTGGTTTAATTCATAGGTCCTGTATGTTTCTGTCTTTGTGTTTAAGCCATGATTATTTTAAATACTAGCATGAGTATTAGATATCATCCTATTTGACTATGTGTTGAACATGAACTTTGTTTGCTTCTTGGTGCAGTCAGCCTGCAACTCTGTGTTCTGAACTTTCTTTCTTCTGAAAATTGAGCTATTTTAAAACCGAACCCCTTACCCTTTATGCAGTAGTTTTCAAACTCCTACTCTTAGTCATTTAGGTTCTCACCACCCCCCAGTGTGAGCACTTCCTAGGGTCCTTGAGACTTCTTTGAACTTTGACATATTGGGTTGGTCTTCCAACCTTTTATGAGTTATCTTTCTGAATGTGGTTCAGGTGTGAGCGTTGCCTGGGATCTCTGAGGAACTTAGAAACTTTGGCACACTGGAAGCCTAGTTTTAATGTACCATGGATGGATCACTACTATGCTCCCAAGCTGTTATTTTTGCAAGCCTTCTTTCCGGGTTTAGATTGGGCCTATGAAGGCTCCCTATAGTATAATTGTTACTATTATGTAATTTATTCAATACTCTAGGCTGTAATAATCTCTGTAATAACATATTTGGGGTTAATTAGTAAAATCTAGGGGGTTTCTTATATCTTTATCAAAAATACTAGGTAGAAATCCTGTCTATAGGATTTAATTGTGCTGATTGAATTACCTGAGTACTAGTCTATGTTTAGAGATCCTGCCTATAGGATTTTTCTGATTATTTTGATTCTGTGTTTTCACATTTGCATACTAGAGATCCTGCTTATAGGACTTTTTGTTTAATTTTACATTAGAAATCATGTTCATAGGATCTACGCATATTTTCAACAAAACGTGCATTAGTGACCATGTCTATAGGATCCTGTTTGCTTGAAATAATAATCTTTTCCTGTCAATCTGCTTAATATCTACCCATATACGGTTAATAGATACCATGCCTATAGGAATAAAGAATCAGTTTCAAACCTAGAAATCATGCATGTAGGATTTAAACTAATAGATATCATGCCTATAGGGTGAAATAAGTTTTTAAACGAATAGATATCATGCCTACAGGGGTTTAAATCGAGTCAACAATTAGAATTACCTATAGGGATTTAAATCAATTCAACAATTAGAAAGCATGCCTATAGGATTTTAAAGGAATAAAAACCTGTCTTTATGAGTTAAAATCAGTATTACACTTAGAACCCGTGTTTATAGGTCTGTAATTTGTAAACTCATAGAAATCATACCTATATGATTCTGTTAATCAATTCTGAATTCAACCAATTCTAGTCATCACTTAGGCAATCTGTAGGACTCATTAATGATTCTGGGCTTAAAATTGTGACATACTACCTGCTTGGAATACCCAGATTCGCGCTGAATAAAATCAGTAGGCAAACAAATAGGTCACAATGCTAGCTTTAATAAAACTGTCTTTATATTTTGTTTCTGCTCATATAGATATCCTGCCTATAGGATCCTAAAATTAACAAAGTTTGCTGATTCAATTGCGTGCTTTTGTTGTTTACGTGTGGAGGTCAATGTGAGCCCTTATTTGTTTATTTGAAAGTCCTATTTGTCTTTTGTTTGTCGCCTAGATTTCTCATTTTTTTAAGTAACATAGATTGGTCTAGAACCATCCTAAATAGAGGTCCTAACACCTCCAGCGCCGTAGGTAAGGGACGGGTAGTGCACGCATAAGGAACGAGCTAGAAGCTATTAGAACGCTTAGGTAACAACTGAAAGATAGTAATTGGGTAGTAAGGAGATGATAACCCGTGCGCTAATTCTATGAGTAACACCCCAACTTTGGGAAGTTACAAAGTTTTGCATGGAATGATCCTATAGGCTAAAAAACCTAGGATCCCCTTTAATCCTATTTAAAGCAACTTGTATTGTCCAACTTGTATTCCTCCCCTTTTAGACTAATTCGCTTAATTTAAGTTCGGTCGGGACCCACTGTTGTGGACCTCGAGGGGTGCCTAACACCTTCCCCTCGAGGTAATTTGAGCCCTTACCCGATCTCTGGTGATGCAAACTGGTTTATGAGTGAATTGCTCTAGGTGCCCTAATGCACTTTAATCTGTTAGGTGGCGAATCTTCCAATCCCTTACCCAATCCCAAAAAGGAGTTGTCCCAGAAATGTCGAAACCTGATTTCGCGAGAAAAAGGGAGGGCGCGACACTCTAGCAATGTGAGCATAACATTTGTGATTTGGAAGTTGCCCGCCCTAATGCGGGGCGGGACTATGGCACTTGCATATCCTTCATTTGGCAACACCTACTGTGGAGCCGCTCTTGGTGGAAGTGGGGGAGGGATGGGAACATTGTCTTGAGGCGATCGGCCTCGCCTATTTTCTTAAGGTTCAAGAGGAACCTCATCAACTTGGTCATCATCCACATCCTCCCCCATAGGCAAGTTTATGATAGGATCATTTTTAGAGACATTTTGTACCTACAATTGTTTCACAAGAAAATTTAGTAACCTGGAAGGAAAAGAAAACAAGTCACATACAAAACCAAATATATAGCTAAATTCATTTTTAGCTCCTGGCAACGGCGCCAAAAATTGATGTCTCCCAAATTCACACCACTAATTGGGATTGTGAAGCGGTCGATACAATTATAAATACCCAACTTGAGTGGGGGTTGATTCACGGAGATCTTATATTGGATTAGGTATATACTCGAACTAAGCGTATGACGTGCCTAAAATGCACTTCCACATACTTGGTTGTTTTTTATCTACTTCTAATTTTATGCCAATGTTTGCAAATGTAAAGCTAGATACGATATTTTTGTTGTTGTTGTTTTTCAAGTTTATAAAAGTTCTAGGGTCGTGACTTCCACCTAGGTGTTTACCTAACGGGGTGAGGGCTTTAGGACAGGTTTCGTTGGTTGGGGTGTAATATAGCAATCAACACGCAATTACCCACTCGATACCTCTCGGTAGTTAGAGTGAATTTGCCCAATTTGGATTTCTCATGTCCAAATGGGTAATTCACAAAACTGTTGATATATGCTCAAGTCGGGTCTTACTATATCTAGATTCAACCCTTTAATTGGGGCTATCAATTTCTTAAGTTCACCCCAATTTCTTGTTAGCCAAGTTTTCCTAGACTTAGTCTCTCTTTCTCTTTCTCAAGAGAGACTAAGTCAATTAGGCATGAATCAATGTTTGCAGCCATTAATTCCTAAATTAAAGCAAGAACTAGGCTAAATATCATACACCCAGTCTTAAATAAGCCCTAAATCACACACCCATTAGGTACCCACACTAGGGTTGGGTCACAACCCTAGCTAGAGATTTAGCTACTCATTGGAAAAAATGAAGAAACTAAAGAAGAAAAGAAGATTAAACTCATAATAGAAAATAAAGGGATGAAAATCCAATGTTAAAATGATAAATTAATACAAAATTTCCCAAAGCAGTAAGTAAAAAACGGCTATCTCATTTCTGAGGTTCAAACTTGACCTAAAATTGACAAAAAGAACTATTTATACACAGCTGAAATTTTCGGACAAAATTACCCTTTCGGAGGTTCTACGGCCGCACAATTATGTGTATGGTCCGCACTTTGAAGCTTGTCTTGGAAGGATGTACTTCTGCGACCGTATAATTCTAAATTGCGGTCGCACTTCTTCAGGTTCTGCGGACCGCACATTTTTTAGTGCGGCCGCACAATAATAGTGTGGTCCGCACTTCTTCATGGACCCAGAACTCCATCTCTCTGAACCTTATCTTCGGCGGCCGCACAATAATTGTGCAGTCCGCACTTTGCAAAGGAATTCTGTCATAGGTCCTTCATATTCTGCAGCGACACTCAATTTTGTGCGGTCCGCACTTTGCTCTTTTTGTTTGGTTTTAGTCCTTGTCCAAAAATATTCCTTCTTGAGTTGAATTTCATCGTTTTGGCTCGTTTTCCAATACTCCTGCAAGTAAGCACATTTTATTATTTTTCGAGAATAATTTTAAGTATTTATGAGCTAAAACGAAAGTAAAAGGGTGAAAATAAGAAGTCAAAATCCCTACTCATCACTACTGGCGGAAGTGTTATGGGCATACCGCACAACGCCGAAAACAAGCACTGGAGAGACACCTTACTCATTAGTCTATGGGACTGATGCAGTAATACCAGTCGAGGTTAGAGAACCAAGTTTGAGATACTCCCATGAGAGCGGGTCGAGAAACGACGAAAGCAGAAGGTAGGACCTTGATGAAGGCGAAGAACAGAGAGATATTGTTACATAAGGATGATCTCCCAAAACAACAGGCAGAATGCTACTACAACCAAAAAGCCAAGGTCAGACCACTCAAAGTCGGGGACTACGTACTCAAGGTCAAAACACATGCAAGCAAGGACCCTCGGGAAGGGAAACTGGGAATGAATTAGGACGACCCGTACAAAATCATAGCAACAGGAAATAAAGGGTCATTTCAACTGGAAACAATGCAAGGAAAACTACTACCAAACTAGAACATCGCCCATCTAAAGTACTTTAACTTCTAAGGAAAAATGTCCACCGAGTGGTACTCTTTTTCCCTCACCTGAGTTTTGTCCCAATTGGGTTTTCTCGGGAAGGTTTTTAACGAGGCGACGAGGGGGACATTTCGAGTTAAAGCACGAGCAGTGAGGACACAAGTTGATCAGTTCATTGCCCGACCTCTCAACACTTCTCCAAGTCGACCAATGAAGGGACTAGATAGACTGGGACTGGAATACCAGCCCGGAAAACATGTAAATTTCTCCAATATATATGTAAGCAAAGCATACAAGTACATGAATTTAACCCATGTTTTCTCCAAAACAACGTTGCATCAATTAAGCAAAAACTCACATTCGACCTCGTTTGAATCAATCAAAATATCGTTCGACCTCATTCGAACTAACTAAGAGTAACATTCGACGTCGCTCGAATTAACTCACATTCGACCTTGTTCGAATCAATAAATATATCGTTCGACCTCGTTCGAACTAACTAAGAGTAACATTCGACCTCGATGGAATTAACTCACATCCTACCTTATTCGAATTAATCAAAATATCATTCAGCCTCGTTCGAACTAATTAAGAGTAACATTCGACCTCGCTTGAATTAACTCACATTCGACCTCGTTCGAATCAATCAAAATAACGTTCGACCTTGTTCGAACTAACTAAGAGTAACATTCGACCTCGCTCAAATTAACTCACATTCGACCTCGTTCGAATCAATCAAAATAACATTTGACCTTGTTCGAACTAACTAAGAGTAACATTCGATCTCACTCAAATTAACTCACATTCGACCTCGTTCAAATCAATCAAAAATCATTCGACCTCGTTCGAACTAACTAATAGTAACATTCGACCTCGCTCGAACTAACCCAAATTCGACCTCGTTCAAATTAATTAAGGTGACATTCGACTTCGTTTGAATTAATTAAAGTCATATTTGATCTAGCTCGAATTAAGTCACACTCAACCCTGTTTGAGTTAACGTCTACCAACACGAACATGACTAAATTCAAAGTTCTTCTAGTCAAGGCGACCAAAGGAGAAAAACATACAAGACCAAATAGAGAAGATTCAGAAACAAACAGCAAAAATAGCATTCCATGTCCAAAAGTATGTTTTTACAAGGGATGAATAGACGCGCGCAAAAAGAACACAAAAATTACAAAGGCATAACCATTCAGAACCATCGCCCTCACCATCAGAGTATTCGTCCTCATACCAGGCACCTGGTTCGATCTCGTCCAAATCCTCTTCGTCGTCACCATCCACCAGCGTAGCAGGATTATAACCACAGGAGACCCGAGCTACACGCGCCTTAGCACGAGCATCCACAAACTCAACCTCAGTAACCCTTCCCGCCATCATCAAATCCCTGAATATGTCTAGCTGAGACTCGGCGTGGATCCACTTCTCGTACAAATCCCCCAAAACATCGGGATAAGCGAAAGTGTGAGAGGAGGATGGCTGAGCCAGCAGTTGCATCTTTTCGGCCTCGAGAACGACAATCTGATCAATAAGGTTTGAAACCTCTTTCTCAAGCTTCCCAATTCGCTCATCAAATCGTTCTTCCTTGAGCATGGACGTCTCTGCATCATTTGCCCGCTCAGACCGGAGGATGCGGATTGCATCTTCCAGCGCCGCCACCTTCGCCAAAGCCGCCACCCTAGTCTCCTCGGCCTTCTCCAATTCTTCCATTTTCTCGATCACCTCATCAATAAAAATTTTAGCTCTGATCGAAATCTGCTCAAGCTCGGCCCCCAGAGATGCCACTTGGGTTTGAAGGTCTGCACACTCAACCTCGACCCCTTGCTCACTTCGAGCTCATCCTCTTTATCTCTAAGTGCCCCCTCGAGCTCGTTGCATTTATCGATGACTCTCATAAGCTCATCATCTTTCTGCTTTAGCTCATCCCTAATGTCTTGGAAGTTGCTGTCCACATCGAACCGCTTGTAGATCTCACGATGTTTGACGCGGTACTCACGGTACTTCCTCTTCATTTTCTTGAAAATAGCTTTCCGTTTCTCCTCTCGGCGGGCACTCTCAATCTCAAAAATGATGGTCTAAAGGAAAAAGAGAAAGCAGAAGAAGAAGGAAGTCAGTCTAAAAAGAAAGAGAGAGAAGGAAAAATGTAAGGCACAGAAACTAGAGAGATCGGAGACTTACCCTCAAGTTGAGGTCGGCTATGCCCGACGACAGGGCGGCATCGTAGAACGTCTTTAAGGTCCTGCCCTCCGCATTAGAGCAGAGATGAACCAAAGAGGGAACAATGTTCTCTGTATTCACCAGCAAGTCGCGGTCCAGGGGGACGATGATGGTGCGAGTGGACCCCTCTAACCTTACCTCCACCCGAGTAAACCCTTCGGTAAACATCCGTACCTCTTCAGGGTCGACGTCAGAACCAGTTTCATACTTGGAAACATTCTTCCCTCTATCCTTGACCGACGAAGGAACGCCAACCTGTCCTGAGGATGACGGATCATTCCTCGGCACGACCTCCGCAGACTTAGGTAGCCATTCCACTTCAACCGCGATTTCGGCAAAGGAACGTATCCCAAGACCCCCGTAGACGGCAGAGCCACAATTGGTAAGTCCACCTCACTCTCCAATACAGCCCCGGCCGACTCAGAGTCGCCCCTTGTGGATTCCTCGGCTCTAACTGTCTCGTCGCCGACTTCCACCCTCCTTCTTTTAAGAGGAACCAAGTCCTCCTCACTCGGTGACGACTCATATACCAAATGTAACATGGGAGAAGCCGGAATCTCTGTTGTCGGGGCCGCCGATAGTCGACTAGGTTCGCGTAATGCTAGGGTTTGAGAAAAAGTGGTCGTCTAAATAGACTTGCCCGCAGTTGCAACAAGTGAAGACCCTGTCATAGCACTCGGTTGATAGAATCCGAAGGTAGGAGCCTTCGCCCTCCTCGGAGCTCTCCGACCTAATGATAGAATTAGAAGTTAAGTCAACCCCACTATAAGAAAAAAAAGGAAAAGAATTCAACATAAAGACCAAAGCAATAGAAGTTCAAATAAACGACTCACCGGTCGTGGAGGGCTTGCGCCCAAACTTCTTGTGGAATGCCGACCATTCACGAATCCCCACTGTATGGGGAAAGACCTGACTTACCGAGTCATGAATTTCTGTAACCAACGAACGGGGCTCTTTCTCGACTGCACAAAGAAAAAGTGGAACAATTAAGCTACCAACGAAATAAACAAACTAAACAATCAGCGGAAATACTTACGGGCAAAGTTCCATGCTTCAGGAAACCCATTAGGGTTTGCCACCACGTCCTCGGTCTTGATATAGAAAAAGTTGTACCAAAATTGACGATTGGCCTCATCGTCCATCTTCACTACTAATCCCTTGCTTCCACGATGGCGAAGGTGTAACATCGTACCCCTATGGAAACTTGGCACGACGAGGTGCAGTAGATGGCGAATAGAAATTTCGTGGTTGATCAGTTCCGCGTACTTCATCAACATAAAGAAGAGCTTGTAAATCTATGGGGAGAGCTGATCCGGGTTGACGCCATAATAGCGGTAGAACTCCTCTGCCAATGAAGGAAGAGGAAGAGGATAGCCCACGTAGAGCGGATATGCGTGGAACGCGTAACATCTAGGGCGATGGATATGTACCACGTCGTGGCCGGCTAGTATCTGGTCGATGTGAGCCGGGACGTTGAACTTGGACCTAAACTCAGAGGGAGTGGCCGCTTCCATTTCAGATTCCACAGGCTCGGGCTCATCTGCGGGCAATTTTTAGAAGTCTGACATGGCTTTGTCATTACGAGGAATTATTTCCTCTACAGTGGGGAAGTTATCGTCCTCAGCAACAATGGAAGCCCCATCGTCATGAGGAGGCATTCTCACTGCAGTGGGATTGGGTCAGAAGCCCCCTAGAGCTAGAAGATGCGTTAACCATTTTTAGTTGTTTATAAGTGCAGAAAGTACAAACACGAGGGAGGTTGGAGTAGCAGAAATCGCTAAAGCCAGAAAAACAAGGGTGCGAAAGTGAAAGCAACGGGAGCAAGAATACAGGAAGAAGAAGAAGAAGAAAGAGAGGAAGATATGAAGGTTCAAATGTCAGAAAACACGAAGGATCATGTGACGGGTTTCCAATCCCTATTTATAAAGAACCCAGGCACCCTAATTGAGAGAAAAAACCGTCGATGCACAAATATCAAAACGGCAGGGGCGCGGAAAGCTATGCAACGCATCAAAAAAATGCGTAATAATGACGCATGATGCTGTGACGTCAGTCTGAACCAACGTCACGATAAGTTGTGGCTCGCAAGGCGCCACGTTATCACCTCGACCGTGATCGTTACTACCCGACGTGCCCACCTGAATTTCTCGACTGCGACTAGCAAAGTCTGCTCATCGAGGTCGACCAAAAGACAACCTCGATAAGCGGAGGGACTAACTGTATGGGTCAAAATCCAACGGAGGAAATTCAGCACTAAGAGGTGATTATCATGAGTAATTTGGCCGAGGTCGATCAGTGATTAACGGAACTTATCACCGAGCAGTCAACCACGACCGAGGTCGAGTGTCACGAGCAGCAGTAAAGGCTAGTTTTGTACTAGGATCTTTAGAGGGAATATTCCATTGAATATTCTCTGTACTTGTACTTTTAGGGTTCTTTAGGGAAATGTCCTATATAAATATAATGAGAGATAAAGCAAAAGGCAAGTAATATTCTAGGTGATAAGAACTCTCTTGAAAAGCAAGCTCTCTAAATAAATACAAAGAACACATTTCTAAGGAGATTCGTCTTTTTGGATTATTCCTTGTCATTTCCACCAGATCCGAGAAAGTCTTCAATATTCTCATAGATACTTGTCATTCATCATTGTCAGAAAGAGAAATTATCCACCTCATTCAATATTGGGTGAATCTTCCTCTTTATTTACATTTAGTGTCATTTATTGTTATTTAATATTTGATATTTCTAGCACATTATTGCACTCGAAGCATTTAATACATAGTGCATTAAATCTGTTTCAACACTATTTACATCACCCACATTGCTTATCATAGATATTTTTATCTTTAACTAGAACTAGAATCAACCTCTCAAATAATTAATTAATTAATTTAACCAAAGATCATCATTTTTTAAGTCAAACAATGATGAGAATAATCATGGAAAACTAAAGAATCATAGCCCATGAAATAATCAACTAAAAACTAGTTGTGATGAGAATCAATGGCAGAGCAAATCGTCACAACCCAAATTAAGGCACATCAGCTGAAAAAAGATTTCTGTGGTTACTTTATTGCTTCATTGGGTAAGAGATTACATTACACCCATCAGCAGGTAGAATTTTCGTTTAAAAGAGACTGTGGTCTATGGTAATTAAAATAGTAACCTTACAAAAATTTTGAACTCACTATACCACTGAATTACACTTTTAACATATATTAAAGAAATTCAAAATATAAAATAAAGAAGTACAAATCGAATTTTACCCGAAACCCATATCAATCCATTACACAGAAAAATAAAAAATGCATTTTCCTATCCTATGGTATGCTGCCCACTAGCACCCCATATGTTACTGTTATAGGCACCTCTATATAATCATGGGCTAAGCCACCCTTTATTAAGAGTGGTCAACTGGCTACCCTTTATCAAGGGTGGTCTACTAATCACCCTTTATCGAAATATTACAAAAAATTATACTGTGTATATAAGTAAAATATTAATTTTAAATGTATAAAATATATATTGAACATTTTTTGTCGGAAATTCTTTTTTAGTTCTTATATGTTTGAATTTCTTTGGAAATATTTTTCGTTTAGCCACTGTATATAATAGTCATCCTCTATTACAATATCTTATTATAATTGTTGAGTTATTTTTTGAACCAATTCCTTATGTTTATGCTATAATATACTTTTTTTATAGCAATTAAAAAAATATCGAAACAAATAAGATTTTGACCGTACAAGATCGGATGTACACAAAAACAACAAACTAAAGAAAACTATGCAGAGCGCTATCCTTTGTGCAATTTTCTTCTCTCTTTTTTTTACTCTTTTTCTTTCGGTTGCTCAATCTCTATCCTTATAATAGAGATAATTCTATTCAAATATTATTTTTGTTTCTCTCATTAAGGAGTAGTAATGTTGATTAGTTTTGAGAAGGTGACTACTTTTTTAATAACGGGTAAAAAGTGGCCATTTCTCCCCGTGTGAGCCCATACCTAAAAGATAACTTCATCAACTTAAATAATCTAAAGTCAAACTCAAATCATAGTACACACTCAATCTAGTACTTCTCAAAAGGGATGTCCAATCAACTGGACGGCGACTTGCGGGCCGGTTCCACTCAGCCTTTCGACGACGGTTACCTCGGATATGATCCTCGTCTCTCTTCCCAGAGATTTGACTCCTTCTCCAACTTCGCTGAGTCCGAGTCCGTCAATGACCGCGCCGGCGACGATTCGCCCATTTTTACTTCGAACCCGATTGCCGATACTTCTTCTCAACAGCCGATCCATGTATCCGATCCATATGAATTCTCTAGTTTCTCTTCTGAAGTTGATGTAACATCGGATGGAGCAGTTCTGCCGCCTCTGGAGGAGATGCAACCGGAACAAGGTTCCGCTCTTAGAGAGTGGAGAAGGTTAAAATCTTTCAACTGACGTTTACCGCTTTTAATTCATTAATCTTTGTGTGAACAGAGGCATTTACGGTATTGTGTCATTCTTGGGATTCTGAAGTTTACTGTAAAATTTTGTTGACTTGGAATTGAAATCATACATGGTGATATAACTGAGGCCTTAAACAGGGTATAAGATGAATAAATTATACTGTATAACTAATTTGTTAGCACGCGGTTTTTTCATTAACGTTTTCCGCTCGAAATTTAGGGTGCTACTTAATTGACTATTATGTATGAAAAAGCTGTGTTTTTGCTTTAGCAAAGTACTTGAGTGGTGATATCTGAAGTAGAAATGTGGTCATGAAAATCTCTTTCCGCTCTATCTTTTCTTGTTTAACTTTAGTAATCTTTTAGATGTTTGGAAGCTCTAAACAGTTGTCTTGTCTCAATCTTATTTGTATCGGATCGTTATTAATTCGTTGGACTAATTGTTGGTTCATGTCTTAGCATAAAGTGTTGTTCCTTCTAATAGAACGTATCAACACTCTTAAGATTTGTAAGAGCATATCTGTTTTGGTGTGTTTAATCTCCTTAGGCTTAACGACATTCGACTGGAGGAGAAGGAAAAGTGGGAGAAAGAGGTGTTGAGCCAAATCTCTGATGAAGCAGATGAATTCAAAGTTGAATTTTACAGGAAGAGGGAGATCACAGTGGAAACGAACAAAGCTACTAACCGGGAGAAGGAGAAAGTAAGAATTGATCTTTCATACTTGATTTTTTCAACCCTTAGGATTATCTTCATGTATCTTGAGTTTCTTAATTCTTGCTATTACGTTATGTTCTTGTATATTTTCATGAGGAATTCTCTTTTTCCATCAACATTTCTGTGTTTTTGGATTTTCTAATCTGTTAAGAATTGGTTGGACATTGGTGTTTTGCAGTTACAAATTTAGTTCATATGGAGATATCAATTTTAAGATTGTTGTTAGTGGGACTTTTCCCTCCAGAAAGTACATGAGATATTGACTATCAATTGGATTATGCCTGTCTATAAAATGATTGAGTTTATTGGAATTGAATGATTTATGTTAGCAGAACACCCCCCCCCCCCCCCNAGATACAGATACACATACCCAAACAAAACTCAGATGATTAAGTTAATGCTAGCTATGTGGAACTTTTGCTTTCCAAGAATTTATTTAGCTACTCTTTGTCGAATTCTGTTCTGATTTCCTCCGGTTACCAGATTACCATGTTACTCATCTTGGCCCATTTTCATTATTTTTTCCGTTGCATCTTTTGTCTTAGTTATTCGTAGCCAGTCATGAGAAGTTCCATGCTGAAGCTGCTGGAAATTATTGGAAATCAATCGGGGAGCTGATTCCTAATGAAGTACCAACAATTGAAAAGAAGAAAGGGAAAAAAGATGATGAGAAGAAGCCATCGATCGTTGTGATTAATGGGCCAAAGCCTGGGAAAGCCACTGATTTATCAAGAATGAGGCAGATACTATTAAAGCTTAAGCATAATACACCTTCCCACCTCAAGCCTTCTCCACCAGCAGGCCCTTCTAAAAAAGCTGATTCTGCCTCAGCTCCAGTTGCCACCGCAGTAGCATCCTCCTCTGAGCCTGTTGCTGTTGCTTGATCGGAAAATTCTCCCCTCCATTGGAGGCATATGTCGTTTAGTTCTTAATGTCGTTATCCTTTCTATCTGCATATGGTGTCGATAAAGTAGGATTGAGGGAGTATTACAGCAGAGCTTCCATCATCTGCATGATGGTATAATTCTGAGGTGACAGTGAGTTATGTGGTCGTTTATAAAGTATTTGAATTCTGTGCAGAGCTCTTGACCTCAGCCAAATGGCAATGATAATTTAAAACTCAATTTATGCTTTTGTATTTTGCTCTTTTTCCTTTATTCCTGTTTTGGGTCTCCCGGTTCTCGTCATGGGTTAGAATTTACGTTTTTAGTTTGAACTTTAACGTTTTCTCTTATCACGCGAAACTTGATCTATTTCTTTTATAAGCCAAATTATTAGAGCTCTTTAGATTGCAATTGAAATGATTTTTCTAATTTCCTATACCTTTGTAGTCTATTTTTTTCAGCATAGAAGCAAATCTTTTAGCCTGTTATCATCCTCGATGTATCAAATAAATCAGCTAAATTCTGTTTCACCATATAATGGAGTGACAAAATTCACAGTGTTAATATCACTGCCTCAGTCACATTCACCCAATATTTCTCCGGCAAGCCACTTAGTCTTGCAGGGCATTTGAAAGCCGGTACATGGACTTCAAATTTTCTCATTTGAACACTCGAACTAATGATTCTCTTAACTGATAAACATATTTGACCGTTGACCATGCATGTGGTAGTGACAAATGTGATGTGGACAAAATGTGTTTCAATCACGCAGAAAATGCGTGTGAATGCAATAATCTGATTAAAGAAAATACAATTGGAAAAAAATTAAAAAAATTAAAATAAGGAAAAATAAGAGCCCTAGAATCAAGCACGATATCATCTGTGAAGTTGCAACTTAGCAAAAGAGGACAGAGTCTAATCCAAGTCCAAGTTCTATAACTTAGCAAAAGAGGACAGAGTCTAATCCAAGTCCAAGTTCTATCATTTGTGATGTTGGCAAGCGCGATAAACTTTCGAGACATACAAAGAGGACAGAGTTTGGTTCCTTAGAATCGAGCCATTTCAGGCGATTGGAGTTTTCTGGTGGTCAAAAAGCAGTCACCACTCTAAACCACCAATGGTCTGAAGAAAACTCTATCATCGAATTCAACTTCCTAAAAACACAAAATGGGCAGATATTTGCAATAGTATTGAGCGGCCTCCATTATATCAAAATAATGGATTCTTATTGATTTTTTCTGAAATTCCAAAATTATTTTTTTTTTCCTAGTCTAACCATGAGCATAGTGGTGTTGTGAATTTGATTTAGAAATAAGAGAGAGCACTGAAGAAAAAGAGTAAGAAAAATAAAAATGAGAAAAGGAATGGAGGTGGCTATATGGAGAAGAAGGGAGAGGTGGGTGAACAGGAGAGTGTCAGGTCTTTTTCTCTCCTTTTTGTTTTTAGTTTTTTTTATTTGTAACTTCTTTTTGCTTATTTAGTATTTAAAAATAGGACCCACAAATAACACATGTCAAGTAATAAATAGTCTAGTACATGACGTGTTGTACATGTCACTGCAATTGATATACATGCGCTACTGAGTGTATTTACTAGTACTCATTCCGTCAAGTTCGAATGTTCAAATGAGAAAGTTTAAAGTTCATATATCGGCTTTCAAATGCCCTACAACCATTCCGCCTATTTCTCCTCTAGGAATCCAGGAGATGTTAACATAAGTAGCAAATCAAGCTCTTTTAGGAACTAGCGAACAGTTTCATTTATTCATTTTCAGACTTTATTGTGTACCCTGCGTTGAATAGATACAGAGACGTAGCTTTTGCATAGAAAAAGAGGATTTTCCTTATTTTGCGACGATAAAAGGCAAAAGCTTCCTTTTTCATGTAAAAAGTGAAACCCATTAAAGCTCAGACATTCTAATCTTGTATATACGTCTCGTGCAAATGGCACAAGAAACTAGATCACATTTCTCATGAATAATAACACGGAAAATCGGTTACAGCACATAACTAATGATATATGGCTTCAACTAGTACCTAACCAATGCTTATATATCTTTACATATTCAAGGGAACTAAATCTATTGGTTCCTCCTCATAAACAATGGTATTCAAGTGCCAAAATTATCATACTTCACTGCTCCTAAAATTAGAAATTCAATCCTGCTGCAGGAAAGGAGAATCATCACCTTCCCTGCAAACTGGCAGGAGATCGAGCACCTTTATCGCTGTTAATATCATCATCAGCTTCAATTCCATCCACGCACAGGGCATTGTTATTAACACTCACTTCAGAACTGGTATTACTGCTCGTAGCAAGTGGAGAATCAGATACACTTACTGTCCTGCTTTTGTTAGGCCCTGATCTCACACTGTACACAGAGGATGCTGGAATATTAGTCATCAGAGGGCGCAGATTACCTGGGATGCTTCGCCTTATATCCTGTCCAAGAGGAATGTCTAGAATTAAGCAAAACCATGAACAAACAGGCCAAGAGGGAAAAGCTTGTAAGACTTAAAAAGCTACCAAAAGACCAAAATAACATGTTTTACAAAGTCTTCGGGAATCCTCAATCTACATAAGAGCACCATATCATCTTAATGCCATAAGTATACACAAACCATCATTTTGTTAGAAACATTCAAGTGATGACAGTATATTACCTCGCTGAAGATAGAAGCAACAAATGAAAAGAGTATACATACCATATGCCTAATAGCCATATCCAGGGATTTCTTGGAAAATGTTCTTCCAAAGCCTGAGCTGTCAGGTGATGAAGACTTTGTAGATAAGTTACTCCGTGGTGACTGTTTATCATCCTGCTTTGGAGGAGCCAGCTTCCGCATATTTACTACCCTTTCAACCATCTTACTTCCAACCATAACAGGGCTTACATTGTCATTAGCTTTAGCATGCAATCGACTCATAGCAGGGATAGGTACAGAGCTTCCACTGCTATGTGTAACACCATTAGGAGGACGTCCTCTTGCTGGAGAGCATGATTGTCGTCTAATCCTTCCATTTGAAGCTGGCTCAATAGATGAAGATCTGACACTTGGAGCTCCGGGTCTACCCCTAGTAGCAGAAATTGGTCTGTCAGATAATGATGTCCTTAAATTGGGTGGTGCATCAAGGGAGAATCCTGGCATATCTGAAGGCTTCCATGGTCTGGGCTTTACAGTGGGAGAACTAGGACGTGAGGCTGAAGGATTTCTGGCTGAACCTGTAGCTGACTTAGCTGAAGAGGCAGATGAAGATCTAACCAAAGGAGCATTTGTATTAGTTGTACTAGTCATTGAAGGTGGCCGACGTGTTGGAGTTGCTGTCCTTGATGCAGACTTTGATCCAGGAATAGATGCCCTGGTAGTTGGCGTTGAGGACCTTGCACTAGACCTTGCAGTAGGCGTTGAAGATCTTGGAGGTGCTGTGGCTTTAGCAGATGTCAAAGTGGCACGAGAAGTAGGTGTTGCAGACCTTGATTGTCTAGATGCTGTTGTGGTTGACATTGTTTTAGAGGTTGGAACGGATGTCATTGGTCTGGATGCTGCAGTAGATGAGGGTCTAGACCCTGAGGTCAAAGTGGATTTAGATGTTGTGCTTAAAGTCGGTCGTCCAGTAGGAGTTGAAGGTCTTGATCCACCTGAAGATGATGGTCTCCGGAGGCCTGAACTTGAATTATTTAATACAGGAGAGGAAGCTGGCTGTCTAGATGATAAGTTGCTTCTTGACGTTGGCTCAGCCTGGGGATTTGCCAACTATATCCACAGTAACAAAATGTAGAATAAAATTAGCCCACAAAAACAAGTTGGAACGTAAATCACTTAGATTAAGACACAAAGCAAGAAAGAAGAAACTTCACAAATTCCACCTGAAATTGCATATTTATGGCAAAGTGGCAGGTAAAGTTATGCATTTTAGTAGATCGCTTAAGTGATACAACTCAATAAGGGAGACAAGTCCTAACTTCAATCTCTACATGCTCCTAGGAATCTATCAAAACTCACAAAAGAGGCTGCATTGAGAGATGGGCACATAGTAACTCCACATGTTTACAAGGACCTTCAAAAAGGAAACATATCCTCCAAAAAATTAAGAATAGGAACAATTGTGAAATATTAAAAGTAAATATTTCATTACTAATTGCATTTGATTTTACATGCTGGAGACACTACGTGCATGCATTTTTTATTTTTTTTGAGAAAGTTAACAGTACTACGTGCATGCATATTCAGTTAAACAACCTGTCATGTCCTTTTAATCTAATTATAGAAATTTCTTTTTCATTATCGGATGTGGTGTGAAATAACTCCATGATTTTCAGATAACATAACTAATGTTAAGCAATAAACAACTTAACTGCCCATCTATAATACTTACCCACAATGCCTCATATCAGAAATTATGGAGTGGAAAGTTAGAACAATATATCCTTACTCTAGATTTCAGTGCAGTAGGACGAGCTTTAGGAGTTCCAAGTTGACTCATTACTGTCTTCTGCGACTCCATCTCAAGTGAAGGAAAAAGAGGAGTACCAGGAGGTGTTAAAAGCCTGAAATACAAAAAATGACGCCTCATAATAGAGCACACAGAAGTACCCATCTATACTATATTAAAAGCACGAAGGCCCTTAGCGAAATGTCGTTCGTCATTTTTACCCTTTAAAAATAAAATTCGCTCTAGACATAATAGTCATTCAATTATCCCATATTTAATACTTGAAAATCGCCTAAATTTTTTGTTATTAAATCTTTTCCTATTTGAACTAGGTAGGAAATTCCAAAAATTTAAAAATTTAAAGTCAATTAAAATTTTGTCTTACATAAATTTTTCCTTATTTGAACTATATATGTAACGTAATTATGATTCTTACATGTTACTTTTCGTGGATGTATATTATGTGGAATAAATAAATAAATGAAATTGAAGTAACTAACTCATCCTAGTGCTAATATTTAAAAGGGACGTAAAAAAAGTCCATGAAAAATATAATTTTGATAAAAAAATAGTGGAAGAATTAACAATAATTCACATTTAAAGTAAGAGGTAGGCATGAGTTTAACTGAAACAGCAATCACGGCATTCTTTTTGCTTTGAACGTACTCAAATTCTTTGTCCACTTTTATTTTTTAAATATTAAAAAATAAACAAATAAAAATCTTTTTTATGTGAAATCTATTTTAAACAGTAAAAAAATTGGTTAACATTTTGTACAAAGGAATATGAATAGGAAAATGATATATATATGTAATAGGTCCCGAGTAAAAGAAGTACTTTAGAAAGAAATCGTAGGTAATATAAGATAATGATCGAGCTAAAACTTTATAAAAACTGTTAATAATGATTGAGTTTGGATGCCTATGCGGTTACAGAGGTATCAATAGAATAGCCTGGATCAAACTCCTGAATATGATAATATTTATCATTTTGAAACTTGCAATTTTTTAAATTTTTTTTATTTATTATAACATAATTTTTTTTTTTGGAATATTTTTATATAATTTTTAAAAAATTATTTTCATTAACACGAAGGACAGGCGCAACGCGCGTAGGCCCTTAGTGAAATGTCGTTAGCCTTTTTTACCCTTTAAAAGTAGATTTTACAGTGGACAAAATAGTAATTTAATTATTTTCCTAATATTTAGGAATTTGAAATCAACTAAAAATTTGATTAGTAATTTTTTCCTTATTTGAAATACTATATTGGGAATCCTAATATTTAGAACTTTAAAATCAAAATTTTACTTTATAAAAATCATTCCAAATTTGAACTATTGCATAGAACTTTACATCATTAACGTGATAGTAAAAACTAGAGCACTTTTACGAGCTCTATTTCGAAGTTCAATGTGACATTCAATTAGATAATAAATAATTGATTTTATTCAATTGAGTATTTAATTAGTTGGTTCATAGGCAAAAAGTAGTACTTCGATAAAAAATTAAAATATATCGAACTTACTGGTTAATCTATTATTTCGTAAGATATTTATTTTACTTAGTTGAAACTAGAATCTATAGCTCATCTCTCACCTTTTAGTTAAATTATCTCACAATTTGAACGACTTAATGATTAATAATAATAATAATAAAATATTTCAATTAAGTAAATAAATATTATTTTCAAGTATTAGTCAAAGAGCTAGATGAAGTTTCTAAGGAGACGTTTTATTTATTTGTCAAATACATTTATAACCATCCTTAGTATTTGTGTGATGAAGACAACCTTTTTTCGTTAGCGTAGACATCAAATTGACATTTCGTTTTTTAATTTATAGTTCTTTGGTAACAAACTGTAGCTTTAATCAACTGGAACAAGTCGTGAAACAAACTTTTGATAGAAAATTAGTTATCATAAATTGGGGATGCAAAGTACTTGAGAGTTATCAAGCAGAAATATATACAGTAACACTTTTATAAATGAAAAAGGTGGTCGTGAATGATAGGCACAACCATATAAACTGATCGAACGAATTAACAAATATTTTACATAATATCTACCACGGTCCCACATGTATATCATGAGCTATCGTTTCAAATGTCTTTTTGGTTTCTTCCTTCCCTAAAACAGAGAGGTTATGAAGGTGTCTTTAATTAGAGCTAGCCTTTCCAAGTTAGTTCATAAAAACATATATAGATCATACAAGGACTAAAATGCTACACCGAGCAATGTGAATATAACTCTATCGGGTCTTCTAAAGCAAATCAAAACTCATATCAAAATACACAAAGATTGAAAAACTTAAGCCACACAAAGTTCCTTCTTGATTGAGTTTGGTAACTATGATCAACATTTAGTATTTTCATGAACTTCTATTTTTTTAAAATTTTATTTTATAATTTAAATACAATATTTAATATAATATTTATGTTAACGTTTTAAAATCAAATACTCGCGTACACTGAGACTAGTAGTGAAAAAAACATGAGCAAGAGTTATCGCAACATAGAGACATCCTACTTATGTAGCAAATATAACGCAGATTCAAGAAATACCTATTTGATTTATGAATCTAAATATAGCACGCCATCTACACTTCTTACATATTCAAGTTAAACATTAGATAAATCCCCCTTGATAATTTCCATAGTTAAGTATGTTGAAGAAAAATTCTGATATTCATGGTACTGCATGTTGTGTCACCATGACAATTATGGGTGTTAAAATAGGGCATTATTAAAAGATAATTTTGTAGACCTATCACATGAATATCTCCAACTTTTTGGAATTCATCAAATTTAGCAAAGAACTAGATTCATGTTGGACATGGGCATCTATAAGCCGGTGTAACTAAGCGAAGAGCGGAAGAAGGAATCACAAAATCAATAATTACCAGTAATCTAACTCCTTGAGTTAGTCTGAGGAATAGCCTCTCATTCCTAGTTTCTTTTTAGTGCACCCATGAGGCTCTAATGCTATAAGGAGATTGATTGTGGTTCATACAGAATCATATTATGTTGTATATGGGAGATTTTCCCTTTATTGATTAAATTATTCACCTTATCATAACAAAACAAAAAAACTCCGAGCCTTAGAGAATATGTCCTTACGTGTATATTAGCAAGTAATCCCTCTCACTAGTTGCCTTTCAAAAGCATTTTACATTATCTCATTTCCACGTAAAGCAGAACAAAACACGATTGGAAGCAAATTATCCGCATACGGGATATCAACTAGTAGGAATAAACGTCAGCCTCTATTAGGTCCAATAGTTGATAAATATCGCTTAAGTTTTGCTATAGATTGCATGACATTGTCGAAAGAGGTGTCAGACGTAGATCACTCCTACATTTAGAGAATTCCTTATTTGTCTAGGACAAATTATTGATTAGTGGTATGAATAGGACACGACTGAGCAGAATTGTTATAGTGGATTCATAGATCCAACTAATTTGGAATTGAACCGCAGCTATTGTAATCACAGCACTTGGATATAACAGTTGGTTTTTCTACTTTATAATTGACCACTGAATTTAAATGTGAATAGTCATAAATTCGTCTATTCTCATCTCGTAATGAGACTTAAATCCATTGTTTAACTACATTAGATGTCTTTTAAGCTATATCCTGAAGCAAGCTTAAATCCATTGTTTATCCTTTTTCTGGGAATAGGCTAAATTCATGTTTATCATATTGGAACCTACCTAATTGATTATATATGTCTTTATACGCTTGAGTTGTTCTTAGTGTTTCCTTTCCTCATAGATTAAGACTAACTAAATACAACTATACATATATTATTGTACTATATTTCTTATCCTACTTTTTTGTGTCCCTTCATTTTCGAACATTCTGTGACTTCTATGTCTATGTTAATTTTTTTTTTTTTTATGTCTATGTTATTTACTTCCAGTCATTGACATTTCAATTGTCTGTTAACTTCAATAAGTCTGTCTACAGTCTACAGAAGATAACTTGGGCAAGTGTATTTCGCATTTGTTAGAGGCTTTCATTGCATGACAAGAAAGGGAAGCATTCACATGTAGGATTTAAATTTTTTTCCCCAAAAAGGATGAAATTTAGGTGACATGACCCAAACATTTTGCTGGATAAACGACATAGGAACTTTTAACACTGGAAAACAATCTAACCAGCTAAAATATACAACCAAAGGAACAAAAACAGTCACAACTATCACATGCTCTGGAAACAACACAGGAGAAACAAATTACCAGTCATAGTCATTTTTATCATTGTCAGCATTGAGGAAATCATCAGCACCAGTCTTCCGCACCGGAGTTGCTGATGCAATGTCAAAAATAGGAGAACTACCTCTTGTTGCACCTGCAAGGGAAGTATAATAACTTAAAAATATCCCCATATAGCCATGACTTTATCTTATGAAGCAAATACTAATAGAAAACACTACTAATTTCAACCTATCTCACAAATCACCATCTTAAGCAAAAAACCATGTGCCTTAACTATATAAAAAATGAATATAAGTCATCTCGCTAAGTCAACAAAATCATAAATGATCCACAAATCCACCCATCCTAAATATGCAAAAGGCAATATAGTACTTCCTCCGTCCTATTTTACGCCGAGTCTAAGAAAGAAAAACTTATTAAACTTGTGATCTAAAATATAAATCATCTCATTAAGTTAAGTATAAAGTAAAGATGTCATTCTTCTTTGGACATTAGAAATCAGGAACTTTCATTAAAAGAAATAACGATGAAAACAGGAAAAGAAAAATAAAAAGTTTGTTACCAAGGGGAGCATCAAATTCATCAGAGTTCTGAAGAAGAAGAAGATCATTTCTTTCCTTTTCCCTTCTTCGCATTTCCAGAAACAACGTTAGCTCCTCGTCCTTCTCCTTCATTCCCGAGCTCCTCAGACTCCCCATTTGATGTTGTCGTCTCTGCCTCAGCGCTGACTCTTCTGCCCTAAAACTTCTATTCATTTTCAAAAAATAAAATCCTAAACCCTCAAATCCATCAGTAACGTGGAAAACCACAAATTCCCCCTCTTAAAAACCCTAGTTTTTTTTCTTCTTCTTTCTGCAAAACTAGAAACTGAAAAGCGTCGTAAAAGTAGCCTTCTGTCTTCTCAAAAATCAAAAGGTAGAGCCACAGATCGGAAGCTAGGGTTCACTACTCCGCCATTTCTAACAAAAACTTAGCTCAAAATTAAGCTGCATTTCATATATTTGAACAAGCACCAAAAATACCAAAACTTAAATAGAAATAGTACAAGCATTTGGAAATAATTTCTACGTACGGAAAAAAGTAGATACAGAAATAGTGAGACAGCTTCACGAAACCGGCATTGTTGAGAAAGCTTTCAGCTAAAAATGTAGAAAGAGAGAGAGAGGGGATCAGAGGGACGGTTTGTAGTTTGTTGAACGGAGAGAGAAAGTTGAATGGTAAGAAGAGTTATTTAGGGGGTAAATAGGGGACCAATTAGGATAATCTGAAAGACTTTTCAGCCCGGGGGGGGGGGGGGGGGGGGGGGGGGGGGGGGGGGAGGGGGTGGAGGAGTTTTACTTCTTTTTGGCGTTTTCGGGTTTTTAAAAAAAGATCATTCCACGAGTCACGAGTTGTGGGGCTTAAGTTAAATACAACTCACTCTCTCACACACACACAGCTATTCTGGTGTTTCCCTCACTTGAAGTTTACGTTATCAGAATTCGGATCGTTGTCCTTTCACTCTCGAATATTTACAAAATCGCCTCACTTCCTTCTCATTTTTGGCTAGCATCATCTCTTATTGCCCTTGTTTGTGGGTAAAGGAAATATATGGTTCATAATTGTCTCAATTCAAAAGAGCTTAGCATGAAGTTTCTCATCTACGAATTATTGAACGTATTACTATTTCAAGTCACTAACAGAAAAGGTAAGGATAATTATTGCTAATGAAATTGTATATGGTCGAAATCGGAGAACTCGATTTTGAAAGCTTCATCATGTCCCAACCTCAAGTTCGAGAAACCTGAAGTAAGAATCAAGTCTGACCGAGATGTGCGCACCTCGAGAAGTAAATCGAGAGTCCGAGGCGGTCTACTTCGAGACAGTATAATTTCAATGGCACTCAAGGTAAAGCGGGAATCTTTCAAGGATACATGAATCAGGGCGTAAATTGTGGGATAAGAGTTGTACGAGTTAGTACAAGTCCGTAATAAGTTGTTATATAGTTGTACCAATAGAATTCTTTGTCATAATTAGAAATGTACTATATTAGGCTTTTCCCTTCCTATATAAAGGAAACTCCAATCATTTGTAAGGATTATATTCACTGCAATAGAACATTCTATTATGCTTTTCTCATTTACCGTGCTCAACAATTGTTCTTCAGCTTTATAATTCTTAATTTATTGTTCATACTTTATTGTTCTTAACTCATCTCGAGACCCCCGAGACTATCGAACTCGAGGTCCCTATTCCTTTGACAACACTGATTTGATTCATCATTTCTTCTCATTCATACTTAATATCTCTTGTCTATTTATTAGTATTAGAATAAATCAAATATTTTTAGAACCACAAATCAAATATAAGTGTTATCACTATTTTCGAGATAAACAGAAATAAAACTTAATTACTTCTTATGGCTTCTGTTATTAGAGTTCAATTCAAAAAATTGTTGCAAAAAAAGTAAATAATGCTTTCACCTTCTTTAATTAACGACATGAAGGAAAACCCATCTTCAACTTGGTATCGATAATAGGAAATTTTTTGGTGAAACAAAAAGGTAAAATTGAAATTGGATGTTGAATTGTTAGTATTCGAAATTTTGCAAAATTTGGATGCGCTTCACCCTAAGTTTGAATGGACAACTTTACCCATAACTTACAATTTCATGCTTCATTGAAATTATTTTACACTACTTAATATTGTTCGGAGTCAGATAAGTTATACAAGTTTAACACTATTTTGATTAGTAATACATGAATTATTTATTGTTTATTGTTGGATATTTGGTGTAATGTATTAAAAATTAGTGCAGAATGTACAATTAAAGTGCGTGTTTGCTATTAGGGGCTAGCTTTGGTCTTTTAGTCCGTTTACTTCATTCATTACCAATTCGCATTTTTATTTCACATTCTATCCATATAAAATAATGCTTAGATTTTCTCATAATTTACACGAGTATTATTAATCAGAAAAAAGTTATTAGCTAAATATACTTTTAATAATATTGAATTTCATGTGGATGTTATATTATTTATCAAACCAACTAAATTAAAATGACCTTTCAAAAGAAAAAAATAAGAGACTGAATCATTTGTTGTCCTACATACCATCAATATAGCTGTACCGGTGACGCTTCAACTCCTTGTTAACATATATCTAAAACATCGAGGCATTAGCATTCAACCTTGCTTTTGTTAAGTTGACTTTGATTACTATTACTTTGATATAAGAACTAAATTACAACCTGATAAAATACTAGTATATACTGAAGTGAAATGCAAAGGATAGAGAAAAAAGGGGATAAGAAGCTCAAAAACTCAAAATTTGGGACGAGAAGATTCATGTACTGATGGAAGGAACTAGAATCCCTTTTTCTTTAAGAAAAGAATTGAAAAGGATATTGTCATCTTCTCTCCACCATCAGATTAAAAATAAGAAATTGACAAGTGAAAGACATTAAAAATTATCATGTAGAATTCTTAAACTTATCTAATGCTTCAAATTTTCGTCGCATCAAATAAATCCAAGAAAACTTGGTAAATTCATCAAGAAACAAAATATAATAATAAAAATCAAAAATAGATGACGATGTGCTTGCCACACATCAAAATGAATTATTTAAAAATGAGCACTTATTTTATTAACTGATAGAGGAAAAGATAAACAACTTTGTTTACTCAAATGGCAAATAATTATTATCAAATGAAGATGAACAACGACTAATTCCTATGAGCTAAGGCACCAAGTGAACGTTGTCCATGATGTCGTAGGCGTTGATGACAAACTGGAGGAAATAAGGTGCTGCCAAACAAACTGAAGATGGAGGTAACCATTAATATTTGAACCAAAAGAGGATAGGGGGAGACAATGTTATCACATCAGAGCAAGACTTGCATAATCTTCATATCCTTGAAAAACATTGCAAGAGTAATTAAAAATGAAGATGAACAACTAATAAGTTTCTTTATGAGCTAAGGCACCAAGTGTATGATGTCCAGGATGTCCTAGGCGTTGATGTCAAACAGAAGAAGATGAGGTGCTGCCAAATAAAATAATGATGGAGGTAGGCACTGATTGAACCAAAAGAAGATAGAGGGAGCCAACATTATCACATTGGAGCAATATTGCTACCAAATGCATATATAAATATACGTGATCAACAAGTAATATAATGATGAGTAGAGTGTCGAACTCAGAGATACTTGCAGTTAACTACCTACTAATCTTAACTCAAATTTATACTAAATCAAGTCGAGCAATGGTTGAGTTTTGTTACTACTAACTAAAGAAAGCAACTTTAACAAGCAACTAAATTAGCAAAATTGGATGTGTTGTGAGTTCAATAGAGATAAACATTCCAAGGTTGTGATAGATTCACCAACCCTATTGTGTTCTAATCAATTCTCCTTTTATGCAATTTGCTTTAGTGTTATTAATTAACCGAGTGGTGTGTGCTTGTAGTGCTCTCCCGAATTACTGTCGTCTTATAATCTAGTATAAACGCAGTGTTATCAAGCATAATCCAAGTAGTTAATAGAATTTGATTGTTGGCCAGACAATCAAGCAATTAAGCACAGAATTGAAGAAACAATCATATGATAGCAAATTAGAATCAAGGAAAAGTTAATGCAAAACAAGAATATTCATGGCTACATCACAACCCCAGAACTAATGGGTCTTAGATACTCATGATAGTACTAAACAAATTCACAAGTATTTGAATGATTTAAAATACTAAGAAGAATGAAGAAAAACTGATAATCCTCGCTTCTGAGTGTTCTTCACGTGTATTCAGCTCTCAAAGTTGTGTCTCCTCCTTCAAATTAGGTTTAGAACTCCTTTTATATGAGTAAGGGTCACGTAGGACCGTCAAAACAAAGTGCCGAGTGAAGTGAGAAAAATTCTGAACCAAGTGTCCAGGGTAGCACGTCGTGCTGGCCCTGCGATGAGCTGGGTGCTGAAAAATTCTGGTCCTGCCTGCATACGTGTTGTGCTAGCTTGGGCGCTGCTCTATGTGTTTTCTCTCTTTTCTTCTCTTTTTTCTCTAACTCTTTCCCTTTCATTCCATATCGCTTTCGGTTAGCTCCTACACATAACAATACCATAATTCAGCTCAAATAGTCACAACACATATGCAAATACATAAATTCGAGAAAAATGCGAGACCGCATGCATATAAATACAGATACTTTAAGTCGAATACCCATACCCCACACTTAGATTCTTGCTCGCCCTCGACCAATGTAACTCATTACTACATCATTTTATGGAGGAGCAAATCACCATTAATATTATACACTTTACCCTTGATTATGTTGATACCTGCAATTAAGCATAGGGGTATACGAAATTCACATCCTTCCACCCTCAACTCGCGCGCTCACCTAACAAGAGAATTTAAATAATATTACCTATTTGTCATGAGACCATGTGCCCTCACCGTAAAAGAAGCGAATAAATATAAAGACACTCCACACATTTCAAGTATGACTTGAAAATAAATTAATGATATTACACAATTGAACAAAAATTACTTAATCTCACAAGCGAATTCATCTACACTCGTGGTCGTACCATAGGCTTGCTCGTAGTGTATATCTCTATTAATTTAAGTTTGCCAAGTCTAGGATCAATTAGGTCCTGGGTTGTAATGTAGACTAAGGGACGAGTAGATTTGTATATTAATGACTAACTCTCCTAAGAACTTTAATACACTACATTCAACTTTCACGCACACTTTATTCGTGATCAATCCAACACCTTGCTGAGACTATAAATAATTTAGCCCTTTTCGTTTCAGCACCTTTATGTCTCCACTAGCACGAATTAAGAAGATTAGGAGGTGTGTTTTCCTTTTTGGCATATCAACATTTTTCTCATTTCTTTATTTTATTTTTATTTCTCTTTTTTCTTCTTCTTTTATTCTTCCTTGTTTTTTCTATACACACTCCTTACATTAAAGTTCTCGGCTAGTGTCTTTTATAACATTAGTGCGGTTTTTAGCCCTTCCATGATCTCACTCAAAAACTACTTCTCAAGAACTCACCTTACTTCTTCTAGCTATTAAGTGTTTTTTGGAGGTAAAGGTTCAATAAGGCTTTAGTTAAGAACAAAAATAGGTATACGACTTGTAATGTGGATGCCAAAGAAAAGGTCTACATGCTCAAATGGACTAATAAAAGATATTTGTTTTGGTAGTCGACAAGTAAATCCATGATCAATCAAATAAATATCTACGTTATCTCCTAGATTAGCATGACTTAACGATTTACTTCAATCAATACACGGGGCAAATTCTAGACTATATAGGATAACACATGATGTTTTATACTTCAATACTACACAAGAGAGGTAATTTATGTGGTGTCCAATTTTTATCTGCATTGATTGTAGCAGGACTTGGTTATTCTATGTGTTCCTTAATCTACTGCTGCAAAATAAATAATACAGAAATTAAAGACGACAAGTATTTTTACGGAGCCAAACAAAAATGTTTACAAACCTCCTGTAAACCTAAGGATTAAACTATAACCCTTGTAGCAACAAGCCATAGGTTGTTGCAGCTGTTCAATTTAACTTTAACTGTAACAATACAACTCAAGTACTTAGTACAAATGCTTCTAAGAAAAGCTTAAAGGTACAACTCAAAATCTCCTACTACAACAAAACTAGAATTAAAGACAGACCCATGGAACTGGTTCTTCAATCTTATTCATATAGCTTCAAATTTGCACTCTTGTATCTTGTAGGAATTGCTCACAAAATGTCTTGCTATTTTGCTCTCAATTCTTGCTTAACTTTAGTGTGTGTGTGTGTGTTACATGTAAAGAGAACACAACTGATATATATAGAGTTAGTAGTACTAGGATTAACTAAAAACATGTGGAATAATTCTAGTTATCTTCAATTTCTAACTCTTTCCTTATCTTTGATAGAGTTCTCTTCAAGTAAGGAGTCATGCTCCTTATCAATTATGGAATCTTTTCATTTAGGGGTTATCAGAAATAACCACTTATACTTATCCTTGCACGTGCATGTTTTTTGCTTGAATCTGACCGTGACCCGAGTACACCGTCCATGGACCTCGTTCATTCATGTGTTCCTTTGTCAATCATCAAAACCCAACCGCTCCATTCAACAACACATAATACCAACTAAGACTCACATCACATAATGCACATGATTCAATCAATATAGTTCAGTTTCAACCCTCAAGTCAAAGCAAGTAAATACATAGTTGAGAAATTTAAATAACAAGGCACTAGATGACGTACGAGCCACTGAGAAGAGGCGTCACAAGGCAGGCTATTCATTTTTAACTAAGATATCAAATTTCAAGCCAAACACAACAGAAAGCTAAACTTCATGCTATAGCCTAAATATGCAAGCATCAAACACGTCAAAGGTATCAAAAGCAACTCAGTTTTCCCTTCCTATCTTACTCCTATAAAGATAAAAATACTCGGTTCAAATTATATCCTTTGGAAAAGAACTGGTGCCCAAAGAAAAATTAAGGGGGTTTATTACCTAATTACTACAAGTAAAAATAAAAGAATTTGTTATTGTATTTTTAATTGGCCTTAATCTCTCAAGAAATTTGTCCAAGAGATCCATCGTTGGGAAAAGTACACAATTTTCTGATTTTGTTTTTTTCCATTTTTTCCAATTTTTTCTTCTTTTTCTACTAACTCTACACACTATACTAATACTAAGTTACGAGTCATGAATAACTAAAAAAAGAACTACAGGTTATTCACAAGCATTATACAAAGAAAACATTCCCCCACCCACACTTATAACATGCATAGTCCCTGATACATAACAAAATACAGAATACAGGTACGGAGAAAACAAAGACTCCCTGCTAATCTGACCTCCACGGGTCATACTCAGATTGGCCATCATCCGAACGCACACTATCCGAAGCTTCGGCCTCATCCTCATCCGTACCAAGAGGCACCAATGTCATTGGCCTGGTAACTTCAACATTCGCATCACCTTCTGCATCCGAGCCAACAACCTTATTTTCATCTTCAGATGGATGAATGAAACTACCAAGCTCAATCTCCAATATCTATTTCGTGGCCCTAGAAAGCACTCAGTGTTCAGCTGTATCCTCTGATAGGCAATCACTCTAAACTGTCACATCATCAAGTTCAACAACCTATAGATGTAGACCGGCCTCCCAGACATCAAGAAGTAGGTCAAGCATACTCGAGCTCGTGTGCATGATAAATTGTGCTCCACAGGCATAAGCCTTGCCTAAACAAAGTTCTGCCACACCTTGGAAGTCTTGTTGAAGTCCACCCTTAGAAGCTCATTATGGATCTCGTCCACTTTGCATTGGAATCCATGCCACAAAGTGTGTGACGAATGGTAGTGTAGGTCGGGATCTTCACAAACTTCTTCCAAATCCTTGGGTTGGGAATGCCACCGCTAGAAATTTGCATAAATCATCCCTCTCAAGATTCACTTCCTTTCCCCTTACCCAAGACATGAACTTATCTGGGTTCCAATTTACGTGCAACTCCTTGACCATGCTTTCACATGAATGGTTATGTTTGAAGTTTAAATTGACGAATTTAATTTTATCATATTGGGTTATTTATTTAATTTTTTTTAAAATTATTTTGTTGAGTAGCTAACAGTAAAATACTATCTACGAATCTGGAGTTGAGCTCGAAAGTTGGAATTCTAGATTGCATATAAAACTAAATAGAATAGGTTCTTGAACCCGGGCATCAGGGAACTGATTCGCAATTAAGATAGAAATATACCTAATTGCCTTTCTTGGTTGAAATACATGAAGTGTAAATGCATTCTTGTTAATATTAATTATATAGACATGTAGGAATTAAGTTAGCTTGAATAGGCGAGTAAGAACTCAACAGATTCTTATTAGTAATATTAACCCTGTCAATCAACAATCCAGATAAATCAATTAGTCATTTTAAGCCAAGAACGCAACATGATTGTTAGCTAACCCGTGACCCTGGAATATCCTCTCCTACTGATTGTTAACCGATATTGCTTAAGTGTTGTGGTTGAATTCTAGTAATTTCATTGCTTGATAGTTTTAGGTAGTAAATTAGTCACTTATATATTTTTTGAGAAATTTCTTGAATCAATAAGTTGTTTGAGTTTGAATCAGTCAAAAGTTAATCATATGTCTTTGTGGGAACGATACTCTACTCACTACTCTATTACTTGACGACCATGTATACTTGCATGAGTGTGTATGGTCGCAACAAGTTTTTGGCTTCGTTGCCAGGGACTTAGAAATTAACTATTTTTCTAGATTAGACTTTTACTTTTATCTTTACATGGTTTGGTTTTTTCTTCTCTGTTTGTAAATATTTTATTTTTATAACTATTTGATTTTTCTCTTAGTGTGTTTCTAGTTCTCTCAGCATGACATATGGAGATAAAATATACTGAGGTAAGGTTATTGAAGAAGACGCTTTGTTGACGGAAGACTTTTATGGCCCGTATTTTTTATCTTGTCATGACCTGAACTCTTGGAAGTCTGAATTTGAATATGGAAGTAAGGGTCGGTATAATGACGAATATTATCGATTAAGGGAATACGTGAAATGACGTTGTTTATTAACAATATTGGTGAATTACTGGTCTATGGATATGGTTGATCTTACACAAGAAATTGACAGGTTTGGATTTGTTGTGCACAACTTAGATGTAGATTTGAGTGCAAAGGTTGATGCGTGTAACTCCCAACAATTTAATGATGAGTTGTGTGAAGCTGAAAAAATCTTCTAGACCAAATTGAGGAGCTAAAACGAGTTACCAATTATTAGACCATATATTTCTTAAGGATGTCAATGCTGGGAAGATTTTGTTCTAGAGTCATATGAGGGAGTAGATAATGTTATATTTGAAGATGCTAGTGCAAATAAATATGAGGATGTATATAGTAATACAATTCCAAAGTTGGGGCATGTTGGTCCTCATTCTAAACATTTTTCGACATTATTTTTGGATGATGACATGGAAATCGAGTTATCTGAGCCTTTGGAGGAGTCTGGAAAAGGAACAAGCTGCTTAAATTCTTGGATTTGTCGTGCCAGAGAGAAAAAATTACATTTCTCATATAAAGGCAGAGAAGTATAGAGTGAAAAATTTATTATTTGGCCAGTTTATTTTTGTATACCCACCAAAGGAGCATATCCACAGACTGGATGCCCAGTTAGGGGTAAAATTCATAAGTTCAACGTGGAGGCAAAAAGTGGTTCAAGTCGTGCCGCGACTTTAAATTTGACGCTTGTTGGGAGGCAATACACCTTTATTGCTTTCTTTTATTGTTGTTTTTTATATTATTTTTGAAGTGTTTGTTTTTGTTTTGTAGGATTATGAGAATATGAAGCAAAGCCATATGAAGTACGCAAAAGAGAGCTAGATGGTTGGGACTAAGTGTGGAGTGCCCACACAAAGGACCATCCATGGGAGAAGTCTGAGTAGCCTGTGAGCTGCTATTAATTCGGCCTTTGACCTTCCAGGAAGTGTCTCTTACCCTCTTGATTTTATTTATGATGTGCATTAAGGACACTGCACTCTTTTAAGTGTGGGGTGGGAGAATTCATTTGGATAATTAATTTTTTAGAATTTTAGCTTCTTATTTTTGTTTTTGTAGTAGTGCAGTATTTTAGTAGTAGTTTTAATTACTTAATTTTAAAAAAAATCAAAAATTAAATAGGAAAATTTAGACTTTTCTCGACGATGGATCTCCTAGACAGTTTTCTTGAGGGACTAAAGTCTAACCAAAAACACACACCAAAGAACTTAGAAAATAGAGAAAGTCTAAAAATACGTCTTTTAATTTCATTAGGTAGTAATAATCCCCCGTGATTTTTCTTTGTACCTCGGTTCTTTTCCATGGGATGTAATTTAAATCGGGTATTTTTTTTCCTTTTATAGTAGATTAGGAATGTAGGGAATAAAATGAGGGAGAATGATGAACCTATGCAACATTGACTTGTTTGATAATAGCATATTTAGGCTTTGGCATGTGTATTATCTTCCCTATGATTTGAAATTATTGATGAGGCCTTGCTTAGTTGGATAGCATGTTTTGTTACATGTATTTCTCGTTTTCTTGACTTGTGTTCACTTTGTGCTTAATGCGTTATATCTCGTGGCTCCGTTAGTACCTGCATTGTTTGAGAGTCGGAATGGGACCGTCCATAGTGAGTCATGTGCCAAGTTGTAGTGAGGTTTTTGTGTAGTCCATATTTTTGTGATTGAGTCTAGAACTTGCCCGGTATGTGAGTTGAAGTGAAATTTTAGGTGATACTCGTTTTGAAAAATGATTTTAGGCTTTCTTTGATCTTTTTGAGCTTATTGCTTATCACAAATAAAATTCATCCTTAATATATCATTTTGACCCTATAGACTTTTATTTAGCACCCACATTACAAGCCTATACCCTTTTTGTTCTTAATTGACATTGTTTTGATCCTTTTACCTCTTAAAGCACTTTAATTGTAAAATGAGCGCTAAAAGAAGTAAGAAGGGACTAAGTGTGGCTTTTGAGTGGAACCAATAAAAGGAAAAAAGGTGCACTTATTTTGTAAAAGAATACACTACTAGTGAAAATTGCAAAAGAGGAAAAAGTAGTTGAAAAGAAAAAGAAAAAGAAAAAAAATATATAGATGAATAAATATGTTGTTTTTGCTAGTGGAGTGTAAATGACGATATATAGAAAAAGAAATATTTNAATCCACTTCAATTTCACAAACAATATCCCGGGATATTGTTTGTGAAATTGAAGTGGATTGAAGAATTTGCGCTTAAATTTAATTATTGATGTGTTAAAGTTCTTAGGAGGGTGAACCAACTCCTAAATATATCCTACTTGTCCCTTAGCCCATATTACACCCATGAAAATTCCTAATTGATTTTAGATCGAGCGAGCTTACATTAGTAGAGAGTTACATCATGGGCAAGCCTATGGTACCAATTGCATGCATGTGACTTCTTTTGTAAGAGTGAGAGATTTTCTTCGATATGTGTGAGCCCTTAAATTATATTTGATCATGAGATTCGAATGTGTGGATTCAACTTACTCTCTTGATTTTGTTATGAGGGCACGTGACTTCATGAGGAATAGGTAACATTATTAGATTTCTCTATGGTGTTGAGTGTTCAATCCATGAATGCATTGGGACATTGAGCCGATTTTTGAGGCTAAGATTGTTATGAGCCCGTTGTCTTTGTTGTAAATATTTTTGAAGAATGGTATAAGTAAAGGAAAGTGTAAGTGGCTGCATATGCTACAATTTGGATTGTTGCTATCAACCATGGTCATTGGTGTAGTGTGATTTAAATGTGTAAATATAAAGTGCTCAAGATAATGCAAATTGTTGGCTTACTCGAGGACGAGCAAGATTTTAAGTGTGTGGTGGTGATATTCGACCAAAATTACAAATATTTACCATTTGTTGCCTCATGTTTTAGTACTTTTAATCGTGTTTTGAGTATTAATTATATTACTTTATGCTTAATATTATATTTTAACTGTGTAGATATAAAGCAGTGTGACGAAGAAATTTTGAGCAAAATTGAATAAAATGCGGAAGAAAAAGAAAGAAAAATAAAAGAATAAAATAAGGTAACAAGGGGACACCCTTTGGTGTTTGTCCCCCCCCCCCCCAAAAGTAAGATAAAAGAGAATGGAAATTCAACTGAAAGCAAAGAAAGGATTCAAGGCAAAAAACGTTGTTGGTTTCTGCGCCAGGTCCAGCGCTAGGCGCTGACCTGGACGCTCGGTGCGGGGGTTTTACTACTTCGTTCGGGACAAGATTATTTCGGCCCTACACGGTCCCAACTCGTATAAAAGGGGTCCTAAACCTATTTTGGAGCGGGGATAATGCTTTTCAGAGTAACTTTTGACCTACGGAGAGCACAGAGCCACCGTGGAGGCCGGGTTTTATCTTTTCTTCTATCAAACTTGGCAATTTTTATGTTTCTTAGTATGCTATGTTGTTTTGCTACCATGCCTATGTGGAGCTAAACTTCACGTTCTACGGTTGTGGTTCTTTCATGACTATTGTTATTCGGATATTGATTTTGCTTTCTTGATTTATCATAGTGGTTTATTTATTCAATCTTGCAGTTAATTATTTGATTGTTTGATCACCAGTTGAATTCTATCTACGAATCTAGAATTGAATTGGTGATCAAGCAATCAAATTGATGATCAAGCAATCAAATAAATATTTATTTATTCAACCTTGCGCTTAATTGTTATTCAACCTTGCGCCTTATTTATCAATTAAAAATTTATTTATTCAACCTTGCAAGATTGTTATTCTAGATTCGTAGATAGTACTCAATTTGTGATCAAACAATTAAATAATTAAGCGCAAGGTTGAATATATAAACCAATATGATAAATCAATAAATCAAAATCAATATCCTAATAATAATAGTCATGAAAGAACCACAACCCTAGAACGTGATATTTAGCTCCACATAGACATGGTAGCAAAACAGCATATCATACAAAGAAACATAAAAATTGCTAAGTTTGGTAGAAGAAAAGATAAAACCCGGCCTCCACGGCGGCTCTATGCTCTCCCTTGGTCAAAGGTTACTCTAAAAATGTTCTCCCCGGTCCAAAATAGGTTTAGGACCCCTTTTATACGAGTTGGGACCGTGTAGGACCGGAATAACTTTGAAGTAGGAAAACCCCCGCACCGAGCTAACAGTTTTTTGCCTTGTATCCTTTATTTTCTTTCAATTGAATTGCCATCTCTTTTGTCTTATTTTTGGGGGGACAAACACCAAAGGGTGTCCCCCCCCTCCCCCCACCTTATTTTATTCTTCTTTTTTTTTCTTTTTTTTTTGCATTTTATTAAATTTTACTCCAAATCTCTTTATCTTCACACTGCTTTATATCTGCACAGTTAAAATATAATGTTAAGCATAAATTAATATAATTAATAGTCAAAAGACGATTAAAAGTACTAAAACATGAGGCAACAATAAGTAAATATATGCATTTTGGCCGAATATCAACCACCTTGGATCTGTATTTTGACGATTCTGGTAGGTTCGTATGATGTTTTTGGACTTGTATGCACGTTTGGCTGGGTTCCGAGGTGGTCCGAGCGTATTTCGGTGTGTAATGTGAAAAATTATGAAATGAGTTTTAAAGTTGAAATTCTTTAGTTTTGATAATTGATTCGTGTTATTTGATGTTATTTTGATGATTTAACGTAGTGAGCAAGTTTGTACGATGGTATTACATCGTGTGCATGTTTGATTTGGAGTCCGAGGGGCTCGATTGAGTTTCGGGTGCATTGCGGAATGGTTTGGGATCGCTGGTTCTAACTACTGGTGTTTCAGGTATGCATATCTCGCATTTGCGAGCTCGATTTTGTTGTCAATGGATTGCATTTGTGATATAGGGGGTGGATTGGGTGTCCTCACATTTTCAAGGAAAAGATCACTTTTGCAGAGGTTGGTCAGTCACTTTTGCGAATATTTTGATCGCATTTGTGACCACGGGGCATTTAGGACAGCTTCGCATAAGCGAAGCTATTATCCGCATTTGCGAAGGTGGCCATTTTGAATTTGTGATAGAGATGTCTCTTTTGCGACTTCACTGGGCCTTATGCACTAATCGCACATGCGAACAGTGTGTTTCATTTGCGTGCAACACATTTGCGAACAATTGTTCGCAAATGTGACACCTGCAACTGGGTAAAAGAGGCAAAATAGGGACTTAACTTTTTATACCATTTTTCAATCCTAAACATTGTAGAGGCATTTTCTTGAGTGCTTATCTTCCCATAATCATTGGTAATTAACTTTAACTAGTTTTCAATCAATTCCCATTACTTTTCATGAAATTTTAACGTCAAATCTAGGAATTTCATCGTAAAAAGCAGTGGTTTTAGGTAGAATTTAGGAATTTTATAAAATTGATATTTAGACCTCGTCTTGAGGTCTAATTTCAAAGCTCATCATATATTTGAGCTTGGGGATGAATGGATAATCGAGTTTTGGTTCGAATCTCGGATTTTGACCAAGCGCGTCAGGGGTTGACTTTTTTAATTTGGCTAAAGATTGGACCTTTTTCATTCGTGGGTAGCTTCTAAAGCTTATTTTGATTTTTTTGAATGATATTTGGCTAGATTAGGTTGGTTTGGAGTCTTGTTCTAAAGAAAAGTCTGTGGTTGAGTATTGATTCTGTTACAGAAAGAGATAAGTGTCGTGTTTAACTTTGACTTGAGGGAATTAGGACTTGTTGGTATATTTTTTACATGAATTATGTGTGGGGATGGTGTATATGCAACGTGATGAGAGCATATGCTTGTCATGGGTCAAATATGCGGGTTGGGATATTTGCCTTTGTATCTTTAGTCATTTTATGTTATACTTCGTTGCATGATTTTATTTGCTACATGTCCTTACTTGTTGTTCATGCCTCACTTGTTATTTGTCAATTAGTTGTTACATGTTTCAATCTATTCATTCTTCAATCAATACATGTTTACCTGTTATATGTCCCTACCTGTATTAATTGTATATCTTCATTTATTCATGTCTTTGCTTGACTTTATTGTCCTTACCTTACTCGTTGCACTTTATCATATTATATCTGATTCCGTGAGTCATTTCGTTGTTCTTAAATTAATGAATTATCGAGATTTGTCATTACGAGGTATTAGTTATTCTCAGTTTGCACTGGTAGTTCCTTGATGCTCTGTATGCTTTATTTCCCCCTTTGGGTTGAGATTACATTATTGGTTGTGTTGGGTTATTTATGTTAATTAGTTGATATTGGGAATGGGTTGCACACTACAACAATATTGAAATGAAGTGATTTTAGGATCGGGTTGCACGCCGCAACAGATAATGATACGATATTGGGATCGAGTTGCGCGCCGCAACAAAGTATGATGTATTATAACTGTTGGTAGTTGTAGTACCCTATTTATGTACTATGATATGAGGTTACAAGATGATTTTATTTTGGGGCCCTCTATTAGTTGATCTTCAGGTCCCCTACTTATGAGCTTAAAGCTTTGTCTATATTTCTGTTTTCTTTTGTTGTTGTTGTTATTATTATCATTATTATTATTATTATTATTATTATTATTATTATTATTATTATTATTATTATTATTCGTATAGGTTTATAGTGAGTGTCCTGTCATAGCCTCGTCACTACTTTGTCGAGGTTAGGCTCGGGACTTACAAATTATATGAGGTTGGTTATACTCATACTACACTTTTGCACTACTTGTGCAGATCCTGCTGTTGGTCTCAGCGGTTCATAGTAGAGATTGCTCGGACCCGACTTTCACTGGAGATTCGAGGTAGAGTTGTATGATGTTCGCAGATTTTGAAGTCCCTTTCTACCCTGTTTTTACTGTTATCTAATTTCAGACAGTTGTACTTCATTTCAGACCATATTTGTAAGATTCTATTTGCTCATGCACTTGTGACTCTGGATTTTTGGGAGTAGCATAGACTGCGTTACTTATGTATGATTTCATGTATTTCAGAGTTTAATAATTGTTAATTATCATTATCCTGCTTTTAAATTGTTAAAATTGGTTAATACTTTAGCTAACGTCTGCTTGCCTAGCAAGTAGATGCTAGGCGCCATCACGACCCATGGTTGGGATTTTGGGTCATGACAAGTTGGTATAAGACTACAAGGTTTCCTAGATCTCGCGAGTCATGAGCAAGCTTAGAAGAGTCTGGAGGATTGGTATGGAGACGTATGTACTTATCTTCTAGAGGCGATATAGATTTTGGAAATATCACTTCTTTCTTTCTTTATCATGCGAATTTATTCTATCATTGAAGTTTAAATAATTATATTCTTGTTCTCTCACAGATAGTGTGGACATGCACAACATCCACAACCGAGCAGGAGCTGGGACTAAGGGTGTCTAACGGGCGGGCCGGGCCGGGCCGGTTACGTTTTTTTTCTAACCGGACG
>MDKI01074808.1:0-33536 GCA_005239505.1 Nicotiana paniculata
TAAATCCCATTCGAGTTCGAGTTCGAGTGCACGCTGGCGTGACTCGTTGATATTACCAAAATATCAGAGTTTACGTCGTAGACATACATTTTATATGCACATATATTGGTACACAAAATGTTTCTTGGTCATTGGTATGTAGTACCATATCTAATAGTTATTAAACAGGCCTTTTCTTGAGCAGTTAAAACTACATTTGTTCACCAAATATTTCTCTTTTGTATTTGGACTAACACAAAGTATAAACATGAGAGCTAAGTACCTGGCAAAATGGACTATGCCAATAACCTTAACAACCAGCTAAACTTAAATCTAGTCAAAAAAATCGACGATGGGAAAGGTTTCCTTGGACTCTGTTTTCTGTTATGCACCAGAATGGAGCAAAGTTTCAACTATAATTTCTATCAGTAATAAACAATTAACATGTTACAATCGCGGGTGCATTTCATGTGATGCGGTTGCCATGTATCCAAAAATAACAAGTGCACGTTATCGTGACTTGCTCCAAGATAAGTCCATAAATAACAAAAAGGATTTATACCTCGTAAAGCTAAAAATACCTCTTTTAGATAGAAATTCCAAAACTTAGAAAATAATTGAGTATTGCCTCAAATGGGCAATTTGAACCGTCATAACCATAGTTATGACTATATAACCTACATTCGGGTATGGCAACTCATGTCCCCGACTCTAATCCAAAACAATAATAAAATCACATGTTGTAATCGCGGGTGCATTTCATGTGGCGCAGTTGCAATATGTCCAAAATAACAAGTGCGCGACACCGCGACTTGTCTAAATAAACTCCATAATTGTTTAAAATGTTAAAAGCGGTTAAAAGTAAAAAGGCTAAATGCACAATAGGGTAAAATATGTAAATAATCAGATAATTTAGGTCAAATATTAATAGTTAAGCGACCGTGCTAGAACCACGAAACTCGGGAATGCCTAACACCTTCTCCCGCGTTAACAGAATTCCTTACTCGGATTTATGGTCGTAGACAACTTAAAACAGATTCAAAATTTCCTCGGTTTGGGATTTCAATAAATAAATGGTGTCCCGGAACACCGTAAAAATTCGGGTGGCGACTCTGAAATTAATAATAATCCCAAATTCGATTATGTCACTTAAATTGGAAAAACTCCCTTATTCCACCCTTACCGGAGGAAAAAGGAGGTGTGACTGTCGTTTTTATCGATTTTTCAGTTTTTTCGGTTATTTATCAATTTTTTTCTTATTATGAGACTTACACTACCAAATACATATTTCGGCGACTGCATTTTCAATGTAACACTATCAAACCAATTGTTTTTGAGAAATATATCATTTATATTGATGATAATTGAATCAAATAGTGATGAATAATTTAAGTACTCAATTAAAAATCGATTATTTTTAACATGAAATAATTCTTGTAGTTAGCAAATGCAAACTACCAATCAAACTAGAATGTAAAGGCAAAGAATTAGATTATTGTAATAGCAAAGAGCTAGACTTAAAATACAAACGACTAATAAGTACCATAACATTTTAGAAAGTTTATATAAATATATGTGTGTGTGTAATCGGTTTTTAAAATTTAAAACCAAAACCAAACCAAACCTAAAAAGTATCGGTTTTTTGGCCGGTTTGGTTCAGATTTCGGTTTTATTCAGTTTTTCGTATTTTCATGAACACCCCTACCTGCTGGTATATATATAATAAGGCAAGGCAAGAATAGCATATCGCGGTAAAATAAAGACTGAAATTTAACAAGAAAGAAATTATAGAAGGTAACAACTCAGTACACAGATATACAACAGGTGATCTCCCGGAATACGTCTCGTAGTCCCAAACATAAATGTGCAGGGAGATCTCCCAGAATACCGTTCTGTAGTCCCAAAGTATATATGAAGCTCAAACAATATAATTCAACAACTACAACATAAAATCCTACAACTTAGGCTAAGTACAAGTCAAGAAAAAATAGGAAAATTCACTAGACATGCTGCACGGAGCTCAGATAAACAATTAAGGCAAGTAGGCATGCTATTTTAGTCTAACAAGATGCTACACATGCTGATAAGACTCAAATAAGAAGAAAAACATGTATTACTTAATAGAAATCGGGTTTTTATAATAATAAGCCCGTGTACGTACTCGTCACCTCACGTACACGACACTCACATATAAAAAACAGTACCAAATCCTAAGGGGAGTTCCCCCACACAAGGTTAGGCAAGCCACTTACCTCGAAATCAAGCTCAATCAATCCGTAACAATGCTCTTTCCACGATAATCCGACTCTGAATGGCCCAAATCTAGCCAAAATCAATTACATAAATACAACCACAAGGAACTAATCTAGCTACTGAAATCAAAGCTAAAGCAAGAAAATGGAAAATCACCCTAAAAAGCCTCCTCGGACCCACGTCTCGGAATCGGGTAAACGTCACGAAATATGAACACCCATTCACTCACGAGTTCACTTTACCAAAATTATCCAAATCCGATGTCTAAATCCCAATCAAAACCCAAGAATTCGGTTGAAGAAATTTTCCCCCATTTTCCAACTTTCTCTCCCAATTTCCTTAATTTAATGAAGAAAACAACCATAGATTAATGAAATGCAACCAAAATCGAGTTAGGAATCGTTACCCCAAAGCTTACTCTGAAAATCCCTCGAAAAATTGCCAAATTCCGAGCTCTCAAGTCCAAAAATGGAAAATGAAATCAAACCCTTTTTCTGCCAGTCAAACCGCACTTGCGGTCAAATTCCCGCTTCTGTGGTACTTTTGCGGCTAAGACTCCGCACCTGCGGAGTTTCTATAAACTCCTAGGCTTTGCACCTGCGCACAACCATCTGCACCTTCGGCTTCTGCGCTCAACCGTTCGCTTATGCGGAACCTGTCCACCTCAGCTTCCTCCCCCAATTCCGCTTCTGCGACCACCACACTGCATTTGCGGATGCGCAGATGCGGACCTCATCTCGCATCTACGCTCACAAGATCCCATGACCAAAATCTAACCTGCGCCTATCTCTCCGCATGTGCAAGTCCGCACCTGCGGCCTCCCCACCGCAGGTGCGATACACCAGAAGCCAGCATTATCAGAAATTGCATAAGTCCAATTTTCCATCCGTTAAGCATTCAGAACACACCCGAGGCCCTCGGGACCTCAACCAAACATACCACATAATACTAAAACACCATACAACTTAGTCGAGCCCCCAAACCACATTAAACAATGCTAAAATCACGAATCATCCTCCGATTCAAACTTAAAGAACTTGAAACTTCCAATTTCAACAACAGATGCCGAAACCAACCAAACCACGTCCGATTGACCCCAAATTTTACACACAAGTCATATTCAACCCTACGGACCTACTCCAACTTCCGGATTCGGAGTCCGACTCAGATATCAAAAATTCCACTACCGCTCAAAATCTCCAAAACTTTGACTTTCGCCATTTCAAGCCTAAATGAGCTATAGACCTCCAAAACACAATCCGTACACGTCCCTAAGTCCAAAATCACATAACGGAGCTAATGGAACTGCATTTCGGAGTCATCTTCACACAGTTCCGACTATGGTCCAAATCCTAAGGCTTAAGCTCTCGTTTTAGGGATTAAGTGTCCCAACCACTTGCACAAACCAAAACGAATCTCCCGGCAAGACACAATAGTAGAAATAGACGAGGAAAGTAGTTAATAGGGGATCAGGGCTATAAATCTCGAGACGAACAGCCCGGTTGTCACATGCTCCCCCTCTTAAAATAATCATTCGTCCTCGAACGAGTATAGAGAAATACTTGAAGCTGTGAAAAGATGAGGATAACGGCTGCACATATCCTGCTCAGTCTCCCAATCTCCTCCTCGATCGGCTGACCCCTCCACTGAACCTTTAGTGAAGCAATGTTCTTTGAACTTAGCTTTCTGAACTGCCTGTCCAAAATAGTTGCTGGCTCCTCAACATAAGATAGATCCTTTTCCAACTGGACTGAGCTGAAATCCAATACATGAACCGGATCACCGTGATACTTCCGGAGCATAGAAACGTGGAATACCGGGTGAACCCCTGCTAGGATGGGAGGTAAGGAAATCTCATAAGCAACCTCCCCAACACGCCGAAACACCTCAGAAGGACCTATGTACCTCGAGCTCAACTTTCCTTCTTCCCAAACCTTATAACGCCCTTCATAGGCGATACTCGGAGCAAGACCCGCTCTCCAACCATGAATGCTACATTTCAAACCTTCCGATCCGCATAACTCTTCTATCTGGACTGGGTTGTGCGAAGTCGCTCCCGAATCACCTTCACCTTATCCAAGGCATCATGGACCAAGTCTGTACCCAATAATCGGGCCTCGCCCGACTCGAACCAACCCACTGGGGACCGACACCACCTACCATACAAATCCTTATACGGTGCCATCTGGATGCTCGATTGATAACTGTTGTGTAGGCAAACTCCACAAGTGGCAAGAACTAGTCCCACGACCTCCAAACTCCACACACACGCACATAACATATCCTTTAATATCTGAATAGTGTGCTCGGGCTGTCCGTGCATGTGAGGGTGAAATGCTCTGCTCAACTCCACTCTAGTACACAACTCTTTCTGTATGACTCTCCAGAACCGTGATATAAATTGTGTACCTCGGTCAGAGATAATAGATACCTGTACGCCATGAAGCATGACGATCTCACGGATGTAGATTCGAGCCAGCTGCTCAGAAGAATATGTAGTCATCACTGGAATGAAATGAGCTAACTTGGTCAGCCTATCCACAATCATCCAAACTGCATCAAACCTTCGTTGAGTCCGTAGGAGTCCAGCAACGAAGTCCATAGTGATCTACTCCCATTTCCACTCCGGAATCTCTAACTTCTGAAGCAACCAACCCTGCCGCTGATGCTCATACTTCACATGCTGGCAATTTAGGCACCAAGAAACATACTCCACTATGTCATTCTTCATCCTCATCCACTAGTAATGCTGCCTCAAGTCCTGATACATCTTCGCAGCACCCGGATGAATAGAGTACCGCGAGTATGAACCATCTGAAAAATTAACTCACGCAAACCATCAACATTGGGCACACATAGCCTGCCCTGCATCCTCAATGCGCCATCATCTCCAATAGTGACCTCCTTAGCATCTACGTGCTGGATCGTGTCCTTAAGGACAAACAGGTGTAGGTCATCATACTAACGCTCCCTGATACGATCATAAAGAGAAGACCGTGAGACCACACAATCCAACACTCGACTCGGCTTAGAAATATCCAACCTCACAAACTGGCTGGCTAAGGCTTGAACATCCAGTGCTAAGGGTCTCTCTTCTGCTGGAAGATATGCTAAACTCCCCAAACTCTCCGCCCAACGACTCAAAGCATCGACCACCATATTGGCCTTCCCCGGGTGGTACACAATGGTAATATCATAGTCCTTAAGTAGATCCAACCACCTCCGCTGATGCAAGTTAAGATCCTTTTGCTTGAACAGATGTTGCAAACTCTGATGATCGGTGTAAATCTCACAAGGAACACCGTACAAATAGTGGCACCAAATCTTCAAGGCATGAACAATAGCTGCTAACACAAGGTCGTGGACATGATAGTTCTTCTCATGAACCTTCAGCTGTCTGGACGCGTAGGCAATTACCCTACCGTTCTGCTTCAACACCGCGCTAAGACCAATCCGTTACGCATCACAAAATACAGTGTAAGACCCCAAACCTGTAGGCAATACCAATACTGGGGCTATAGTCAAAGCTGTCTTGAGCTTCTGAAAGCTCTCCTCACACTCCTCTGTCCACCTGAACGGAGCACCCTTCTGGGTCAGCTTGGTCGTAGGTGCTGTAATAGATGAGAATCCCTCTACGAAACGACGGTAATACCCCGCCAAATCAAGAAAATTGCGGATCTCCGTAGCTGATGACAGTCTAGGCCAACTTTTCACTACCTCCACCTTCTTTAGATCCACCTTGACCCCATCACTCGACACTACATGGCCCAAAAATGCTACTGAGTCCAGCCAAAACTCACACTTGGAAATTTTTGCATACAACTTCTTTTCTCTCAAAGTCTGAAGCACATTCCTCAGGTGTTGCTCATGATCCTCCCGAGTCCAGGAGTATAATAGAATGTTGTCATTAAACATAATGATGAAGGATTCAAGATAAGGTCGGAACACACTGTACGTCAAATGCATAAAGGCTACTGGGGCATTGGTCAGCCTGAAAGACATGACAAGAAACTCATAATGACCATATCGGGTCCTGAAAGCAGTCTTCAGGATATCTGGCTCCCGAATCTTCAACTGATGATAAGCTGAACATAAGTCAATCTTGGAAAACACCCTGGTCCCCTGTAACTGAGAAAACAAGTCATCAATGCGAGGCAATGGATATTTGTTCTTCATTGAAACTTTGTTCAGCTGGCGATAATCAATACACACACGCATAAAATCATCATTTTTCTTCGCAAACAAGACCGAAGCAACTCCTGTAACTGCTTCTGTAACTCCTTCAACCCAGGAGGAGCCATATGGTCCGGAGGAATAGAGATGGGCTGAGTTCCAACCAATAAATCAATGCCAAAATCAATATCTCTGTCGCGCGGCATGCCTGAAAGATCAGCTGGAAACACATCAGGGAAGTCCCTCATTACTGGAACTGACTCAACTGTAGGGGTATCAATACTGACATCTCTCATATAAGCTAGATACGGGTCACACCCCCTCTCAACCATTCGTTGAGCCTTAAGAAATGAAATAACTCTGCGGGGAGTATACTCTAAGGTACCTCTCCACTCTAATCGCGGTAAGCCTGGCATAACCAACGTCACGATTTTAGCATGAAAATCAAGAATAACATAATGAACCGACAACCAGTCCATGCACAAGATAACAACAAGATCTACCATACTGAGTAACAAAAAATTGGCCATGGTCTCAAAACCACTAATAGAAACCAAACACGACCGATACACGCAGTCCACAATAAGAGAATATCCCACAGGAGTAGACACATAAACATGGGAACTCAAAGAACCCCGAGATACGCCCAAATGTGGGGCAAAATAAGAGGATACATATGAATATGTAGAGCCTGGGTCAAATAATATCGGCGCATCTCTATGACAGACTGGAACAATACCAGTAATGGCAGAGTCGGAAGCAACTGCCTCAGTACGAGCCAAAAGAGCATAGTACCTGGCCCGACCTTTCCCTCTAGGGCGACCTCGACCTCGACCTCGACCTCGAGCTGGCTGAGCAAGTGGGGCGGTAGCTGGTGCTGGAAGCATGGCCTGAGGACTTAGTGGGGCACGTGATGGATGAGAAGTCTGTGGAGGTTCTCCCCTCCTAAATCTGGGGCAATCCCTCACAATATGGCGAGTGTCGCCACGCTCAAAACAACCCTTCGGAGGACGTAGCTGCTGTGACTTACTCGGGCCAGGTCTGCTGGACTGGCTACTGATAGCACCCCGAGCAGGAGGCACCCTGGCGGTGCATAATAACGTTCATGGGGCCTAGAAGGGGATGGAACATCGCTGGAGGCTGGAAGAGCTGAATGAACGGGGTGACTCACATAACCAGTCTCTCGAGACCCCTTGGCCTCTCTCCCCTCTCTGTCCCGGGCCAGCATGCCCTCCAATCTCATGGCAATGCTCACAACATACTGATAAAAGATATCCATCTCCAACTCCCTGGCCGTACTGAATCTGATGCTGGGGTGGAGTCCCTCAATAAAGCGACAAACCCTTTCCCGATTTGTGGCAACCAAGGCCGGTTCATGTCAGGCCAACCCACTGAAATGGGTTTTATACTTTGACACAATCATAGAACCCTGATGCAACTACTCAAACTCCGCGCGTCAACCATCCTTGAGGCTATGAGGGACATACTCTCTCAAAAACATATCTGAGAACTGAGTCCATGTGAGTGAGGTTGCCTCGTCCGGACTACTCAAATCATAGGCACGCCACCACTGATAGGCTGCTCCTCTAAGCTGGAAAGTGGTAAAAGAAACCCCATTCGTCTCCTCTACGCCCATAGTACGGAGAATACGATGACACTCCTCCAGAAAATCCTGGGCATCTTCTGAAGCTAATTCGCTGAAGGTAGGTGAGTGGTACTTCTTATACCTCTCAAGTTTAAGCTGCTCCACCTCAGAAGCGGTTGTCCTGGTCTCATGCTGAACCGAAGCTACCAGATGCATATGAATGAACTCTGGGACATGATCAACTTGGACCTCTGCTCAGGATTGCGTGTTGCGGGAGTCTGTGCCCTTCCTCTGGCCTGAGATGTGGCGGGAGCTAATGGGATCAATCAGCCTGAGCTTAGGTGCTAAACATGCTCATGAATTGGGCTAGAGTCTCCTGGGGAGGTTAGTGCAGCAATAAGAACCTCCGGTGCCTGCCCTCCTTTAGTGCAGCAATAAGAACCTCCGGTGCCTGCCCTCCAGCTGGAGCTGCTAGGGGATCCTCTGTCGCAACTTGAGCGGGTGCTCTGCCTGCACCGGGTTGTCATCCACTACCCCGACCTCAGATGACTCTAGCATGGGGCGTGGGTGCCTGGTCACCAGATATCCCGGTACGAGTCCTCACCATCTTTGAGAAAGAATAGAATAGAGAATTTTAGAATTTGATGTCAATAACTCCCACGACAAGGAATCAAAAGAAGTATGATTGTTCCTAACAGTTCCATAGCCTCCCGAAGATAAGTACAGACGTCTACGTACCAATCCATGAGACTCTATTAAATCGACTTATGACTGACGACACTTATGAACCTAGAGCTCTGATACCAACTTGTTACGACCCAAATTCTCCCTCCGTGAATTTGTCTTGACAACACCTAGTCCGTACGACTAGGTAAGCCTAACACTTCGCGAAAACAAAAATGAAAACATGAAAACTTACGGCTAACAGTAAAAGTTAATTTAAATAAGCAAGATGCCGCTCGACATATACAATAATCAACTCCCGAATTGTACATAACACTCCCAAGACCCGGAACACCGTAAGTCACAAGCTTCTATGAGTCCTAACTGTTTTATACATCACTGTATGCTGAAATGAGGGAAAAATGAACATAGGAGGATAGAGGGGAACTCTGAGTATCTGCGGGCGCGGACATGTACCTTGAAGTCTCTGGCAGTAGCGACTGCAACTATGAACGAGGCTGGTAAGAAGAACGTGGATCTGCACATGAAAAACATGTGCATGAAAGGGCGTGAATACACCACAATGGTACCCAGTAAGTTCCAAGCCTAACCTTGGTCAAGTAGTGACGAGGTCAGGTCACGACCCTACTGATATATATATATAATAAAGCAAGGCAAGAAATACAACAGGGGATCTCCCGAGATACCGTCTCGTAGTCCCAAACGTAAATGTGTAGGGGGATCTCCCGGAATACCGTTCCATAGTCCCATAGTAAATATGCAAGACAGGGGGATCTTTCAGAATACCGTTCCATAGTCCCAAAGTAAATATGCAGGGGGATCTCCTGGAATATCATTCTGTAGTCCCAAAGTAAATATGCAGCTCAAACAATAGAATTCGACAACTACAACACGAAATCCTACAATTTAGGATAAGTACAAGTCAAGGAAAAATAGGAAAATTCACTAGACATGCTGCACGGAGTTCAGATAAACAATTAAGGTAAGTAGGCATGCTATTTTAGTCTAATAGGATACTACACATGCTGATAAGACTCAAATAAGAAGGAAAACAAGCATTTACTTAGTAGAAATTGGGTTTTTACAAAAATTAGCCCGTGTGCGTACTCGTCACCTCATGTACACGGCACTCACATATCAAAAACAGTACCAAATCCTGAGGTAAGTTCCCCCACACAAGGTTAGGCAAGCCACTTACCTCGAACCAAGCTCAATCAAACCGTAACAATGCTCTTTCCATGATAATTTGACTCCGAATGGCCCAAATCTAGCCAAAATCAATTACATAACATAAATACAACCACAAGGAACTAATCTAGCTACTGAAATCAAAGCTAAAGCAAGAAAATGGAAAATCACCTTAAAAAGCCTCCCCGGACCCACATCTCGGAATCGGGTAAAAGTCACGAAATATGAACACCCATTCACTCATGAGTTCACTCTACCAAAATTATCCAAATCCGATGTCTAAATCCTAATCAAAACTCAAGAATTCAGTTGGAGAACTTTCCCCCAATTTTCCAACTTTCTCTCCCAATTTCCTTAATTTAATGAAGAAAATAATTATAGATTAATGAAATACAACCAAAATTGAGTTAGGAATAGTTACCCCAAAGCTTCCTTTGAAAATCCCTCGAAAAATCTCCATATTTCAAGCTCTCAAGTCCAAAAGCGAAGAATGAAATCAAACCCTCGCACCTAGGTCTTTTCTGCCAGTCAAACCGCACCAGCGGTCAAATTCCCGCTTCTGCGGTACTGCTTTTGTGGCTACCACTCCGCACATGCGGAGTTTCATCAAACCCCAAGGCTTCGCACCTGCGCACAACCATCCGCACCTGCGGAGGCGCTTCTGTGCTCAACCCTCCGCTTCTGCGCTCAACTATCCGCTTCTGCAGAACTTGGCCATCTCAGCTTCCTCCCGCAATTCCGCTTCTGTGACCATCACACCGCATCCGCGGATGCGCGATGCGACCCTCATATTGCATTTGCGCTCACAGGATCCCATGACGAAGAGCGCACCTGCGCCCTTCTCTCCACATGTGTGAGTCCGCACCTGCGGCCTCCCCACCGTAGGTGCGAAACACTAGAAGCCAGTAACATAAGAAATTGCATAAGTCCAATTTTCCATCCGTTAAGCATTTGAAACATACCCGAGGCCCCTGGGACCTCAACCAAACATACCACCCAATCCTAAAACACCATACAAACTTATTCGAGCCCTCAAACCACATTAAACAACGCCAAAATCACGAATCATCCTCCGATTCAAACTTAAAGAACTTGAAACTTCCAATTTCGACAACTGAAGCCGAAACCAACCAAACCACGACTGATTGACCCCAAATTTTATGGATAAGTAATATTAAACCCTACGGACCTACTCCAACTTTCAAATTCTGAGTCCGACTCTGATATAAAAAATTCCACTACTGGTCAAAATCTCCAAAACTTCGACTTTCGCCATTTCAAGCCTAAATGAGCTATAGACCTCCAAAACACAATCTGGACACGTCCCTAAGTCCAAAATCACCTAACGCATCTAATGGAACCGACGGAACTCCATTCCGGAGTTGTCTTCACACAGTTCTGACTACGGTCCAAATCCTAAGGCTTAAGCTCCCGTTTTAGGGACTAAGTGTCCCAACCACTTCCATAAACCAAAACGAATCTCCCGGCAAGACACAATAGCAAAAATAGATACGGGTAAATCAGTTAATAGGGGATCGAGACTATAACTCTCGAGACGACCGGTCGGGTCGTCACAATTTATCACGTTATTTCATCCGACAGAGGATTTACTGGTATCTCATATATTTTCAGCAAGTTGTCTATGCTGTAGTAATCCGAGCAATGCTTGTATGAATCCATATGGAAGTTTTGTATAACTGCCATTGCATGTGGACATGGAATATCATCTAGCTGAAACCTTCCACAAGTGCAGTTTTTTTCATGTAGGTGAACCACATTTCTTATTTGGCCGTCAATTACTAAATATAAGAATTGAACTGACGGCAACACCTAATATAATTTTAATTAAAAAACGTCATTAGCTTTATGAAGTAATAGTATTTTTTAATAACAATATGCAATTTTCTTAGTGAAATCTCTAAAGTACAGAAGTAAAACTATAGTACATGCAGTATTTTTATGATTCTGAAAATGCATATCGTCATCGTTTGTGATAGGATAGTATTATCTACCAATTTTTTTCATACGTTACACCGATCTTCATAAATGACTCCACGACATCCTTCTGATTGGTGTAATTCTATTTCTGAATCAACTCGTCATAAAGTCAAGCAAATTCACAATTGGGAGATCTCTTGCGTGCTTGTTTAGTGCATTTACTAATTCTGCAATATTCGATGTCATGGTCATGGTTTTATTTGCCTTGGAATGTGTTCGGGACCATTTATCGTATCAAATATCCATTAGGTATATTTTCACTCTACTATCAATAGCTTCTAATTCTGCCATATGCCTGTTGAATTCTTCAACAATGTATGCTCTTGCTAACGCAAAGTATACTTCTTTGATTTGTTTTTGGCTTTTCATGAAGTTAGTGTTTATGTTGTTCCACAAATGGAACATACATGCATAATGAGGGACTTCTGGATAAACAATTGAAATTTCTCTCCATATACCATCATGCTCGTCTGAAACAATACACATTCCCTCTCTTTGTCCATAGGTTTCTCTGAACTGCACAAAGAACCACTCCCACGATGCATCATTTTCGAATCAACAATTGCATATGCAAGGGGTAGAATTTGTCCTGTAAAACCAAAGAGAAAAATATTAGTTACAACACACAATATTAATATATCATTTTATATAGTAGTATAGTCATAGGTAGGTGCAGGTATGTAGCAAAATAACTATATACTCTGTTGATATACTTGTATACCATATTGGTATCATATGATATTTGAATATCTTTTTTGCTGCTTTAACTGAATGTAATTGTATTGCATTTTAAAAATAATAAAGTACATCAATTACTCAATACTGATTCTGAGACAACGTTTTTTCTTACCCTCTGCGTCTTGCGTGGAAGCCTTGAGTATGGTCCCTTTATAAGTTGACTTTAAAAAACTTCCATCAACTACAACTGTTGGCCTACAATAGATCCAGCATCTAATCGATGCATATATAGCTATGAACACATACAAGAAGCTCCCATCTTCTTCAGTGTGTAGTCGTGTCACTGATCCTGGGTTAGCGTACTCTAACATGTAAAGATATGTTGGTATTCTTGTATGACTCGGTGTTCCTCTCAACAATTGCATTACTTTTTCTTTTGATCTCCGTGCTTGCATGTAGCTTAAGTCCATACCATATGCTTTTTGGATGTCTCTCTAGATATCTGTTGGTGTATATATAGTTTTCGGGTCAACAAGTTTATCTTGTACCACAACTGCAACAAAAGCTGAGATACTTTTGTGAACAAAATCTCTTATCATTTAAACAACTGTGGCCAAAATTGAAATTTGTCACTTTGAAAAGCTTTGATGCTCGTAGGCTTGATGATTTAAGTTTCCAAGTTCACCTTTCATTCAAGCAATCAAGGGTATACCTGTTTATAATATAAATATAGTTATGTATCATGTTTTATTGATAAAAATACACACAAATCAGTACAATTCTATACTCACATAATATACTCATATAGAAAACTTATATACTATATCAGTATCATCTTTTACTGATAAAAAACACACATAAACCAGTAAAATTCTATACTCACATAGTATACTAATTTATCATACATATATACTATATCGATATCATGTTTTACTGATAAAATACACACACTCAAACCAATACAATTCTATACTCACATAGTATACTCATATAGCATACTTATATACTATATCAATATCATCTTTTACTGAATAAAAACACAGACAAACCAGTACAATTCTATACTCACATATTATACTGATTTAGCATACATATATACTATATCAATATCATATTTTACTGATAAAAAACACACACACAAACCAGTACAATTCTATACTCACATAGTATAATCATATAGAATCTTGATATACTATATCAGTATCATCTTTTACTGATAAAAAATATAGACAAACCAGTGCAATTCTATACTCACATAGTATAGTGATTTGGCCTACATATATACTATATCGGTATCATATTTTACTGATAAAAATATATACTCAAACCAGTACAATTCTATACTCATATAGTATACTCATATAGAATCCTGATATAATATATAGGTATCACACATTTTTTTATTACTTGAAAAAATACAGATGAACCTTCTTGGGCATGATTTATTAACCCGACATTGATATTTTTCTCTAACGGCATACTATTTCATAACAAAAGCCGGTAGGTTCTTGTCTTTGTAAATTTATCCTTTTTCAACTTTTTGATGTAATTGATCAGTTATGATGTTTGCATCATCAAGTTCTATACCAGTGTCATCACCTTCTTGCACATCAAAAGTACTAATCATATCACTGCTTTCAAATTGTGTAATTTCTGATGAAATTGTAGCAACTTCAAAATTGAAGGTGCTTGCAACTATAGTATTTTTAGCAAACGCGACACATAGTAGGAGTATTGTCATCCCTGCACTTGATTTTTTCAATTCCATGTAATCACTGACACTCATATTGCTGCAAATTGTAATTGGGGATATCCTTGAGCAATAACATACTGAATAGCTATTGTGTTACTGTCCTTTTGCAGTTGCTTTACAATCACACTGAGAAGTTGTTCAAATTCCCAACAGGTCTTTATTAGAATTGCATCAACATGAAAGTTTATGAAATTATGGTTTTCATTCTTCACTATGCTGCAACATAATTGATATATTTTCCATATTATACATATATGAAGTTATAACTACTTTTATGTACAAAATCGAATCTCGACAATGCAAATTTCAACAGTTTTGACGTCAAATACTGAATTTCAACAGAATATTTTTCAAACTCAAATCAGCTGTTATGATTCAAACCTCCTGATCACCAGATCTTCAAACCGAGAACAAAACATTCAGTTAAAAATTCAGAAGTTTGAGAGCTAAACTTCTGTAATCTGCGAAATCAAAATCAGAACAATACGATGCAAATTTGAGCATCAAAAGTTTCAGCATCTTCTAAAGTCAAATCAGTTGCTATGATTCTAACATATTGATACTTCTACAAAATTTAAGGAGAAAAAGTCGAATTTGAAAGAGAAATCAGCATCTTCGCTCTATTTTTTCAAGCTTGCGATCTTCAAATCTTCAACAACGATTCTGTGATGCCAGTGAAAATCTCAATTTTTGTGCGCTAATTTTTGTGGAATTTTTCCAAATTTGAGCAGCTTTTCCGTTTTTATAGGTAGGGTATTAGCGTGGGTAGTTATTTCGTGATACTCTGTTTGTTTACTAAATGGGTAGGGGATTGTAATTATTTAATGGGTGGAATTCTTTTATGGGCAGAGCATGATAAATATTTTCACTTTTATAGATAATCCTGTCTTTTCCCCCCTTTCAAAACTCAAAAGGTCGGCCTTCTAATATGTGAAATAATAAAAATTAGGAAAATTACACGACACATCAAATATTTATAATATATTTATTATTTTTAGCTATACTTTCAGTAAATTTACCAGTCATAGCTATATTTGAATCATATCGAAAATTTATGAAATTAGAGATTAATTGTTTAAACTGAAACAAGAGAGCAACAAGCTCTCGTAGCTCAGTTGGTTAGAGCACATGTTTAGTTGGCGAAGGTCTTGAGTTAGACTCTCAATAAGAATATTTTTTTTCTTCTGTATTTTTTTATTCCGTCTTAGTTGTATTCATTGCACGAACAAATACAGTTGATACATGATGTATCCTTTGTATACACCCATGTATACAGTCGATACAAGTTGTACCCATTATATACACTCTTGTATTTCACATTGGTTATAGTTGCTACATATTGTATTCATTGCACGAATGAATACAATTACGCGAATGAATACAGTTGATACATGTTGTATTCGTGTTGGTTGCACATTTGAATACAATTAATACAAGTTAGTAACAATTGAATAGTAGTTACAAATGGTAATTAGACAAATTATTGTTACTAAGCTCTAAATTATAGCTGTTTATAAAAATACAATTTAATCGAGTAGCCAGTTCTTCCAAAATATTTTACTTGTAGCCAGTGTTATAACCACCATTAGCCCTAAAAGTGGATCTTGAATTTTATCGCCACCTGCCTCATGCCAGAACTTCAAGTTCAACAAGTTTTGCTCCTCACTTAGCCCACCTGCAGAATTTTTAACTTTTGACCTTGAAATTCTCCCATAAAACAAGCGTGAGATCAAAAGTTAAAGACCACCTTAAAAAGTGTCATATTTATGTAATTTTTTGGTGAACTTTAGTGACATGTGAAGTTAAGCTTTGACAAAATTAACTTCATACTCGAAGGTCCGAATTTGTAGCAACAACTGCCTAATATTTTTTCTAACCTAATGTGCCACTACGTCCAACCGATGAGCTAATCATCATCTAACATGATTTTTTAATTTTTTCAAATACAACAAACAATCAAACACAAAATTCTACTGCACTAAACATATTCAAAAAATGCAAAAGGAAAAACTGTAAAATATATATATGCAAGAGACATTTTGTATTCATCTAGTTAGTGTGTTGATAAGTTTTACCCTTCCATGATATCTTAGAAAATAATACTATTAGGTTCAACTTCTTCTCATCCATTCCCTTTTTTGATCTCCTTCCAATGCATTACCCATTTTATTAGTAACTGATCATTCAGCGGGTTACAAAAAAAAAAAAAAAAGAACAAAGTTTGTTCAGGTTAATTCTATTACCAACCTCGGTTTTTATATTTCCTTGTTTTTTTTTTTAGCTTTAATGAGGTTTAAAGTTTAAACCAATGAGCACAGTGCAACACTCCCAATTCAGTAAGATAATTAGTATACGTCTAATTCAAGCAACAAGATCCAAAATTAACTAACAATCCAGTGTAGTACTTTGGATTCTAATGCCCTTAATTTATGTAATTTAACTGCGGGATATATCAGAACAGGTGTAGCAATTTGTTATGTAATTGCAGCATCTGGGTATCTGGACTAAAGTATATGACACGCATAACTAATTATTCTTATGCAACAATTCGGAAATAAATGAAGCTATTGACGCATATTCCTTTGAAGATTCGAGGCAAATTGAGATCATTGTTTTTTTAATAAAAGTAGAAATGAGGTGTTATTTATCTGATATTAGTCAACTGACAATAAGAGTTACATGATATAATTTCTCCAAATATAAATAACACCTAGAAATCTTCATAGGGAGTTTAAAAATTGATGTCCGATATTGCAGTAGTCAGCGCTTGTTGGAAGTGAGGTTTGTATTGGTGGAAGAAAATGTTATATGTGGAATCATTCTGAGTTGACAAAGTATGATACGTAAAATAATGATGGAGTGACAACTGTCATATTCCATTAATGAAATTAATGGAGCAAGGAATATGCGGAGTAAAGACCCATGAGACAGTAAAGAACAAATGACCGAACCTAAACAACTGTTGAAGAGACACGAGCGGAATGAATCAACACCAAAAAGAGGAAAGGTTTATGAGCCAACAGTAAATAAGGCAAGAGAATCAGAATCGTTACAAATCCTTTATAGTTAAGAATGTGCCAATAATGATGACCAACCATAACAGATAATTAGTGAAATTAATGCTCATAATAAATTCGTCATAAATATGGAGAAATTTTATATTTGGATATTCCTATATAAGGATACATAATCTCACTTCTAAGTTCAAGTTCCAAGCACTATCAAAATATACTTATATTTTCTTGCTTCGTAAAAAATTTTCTGTGTAATTTGAGGAATCGATTATCATTTTGTTCCTCATTTCTTGTTCGCAAATTCATATTGTTATTTTTATTTCTTTTCAAGCGAATTGTTGAGAAATGAAGGAATATTTAGTTATCAATCGTCCAATTTCTTTTGAATATAGACTTTGACTAAAAATTCTATTTTTTGTTAAACAAATTGGTTCCATTACCGGGAATCTGATAATCTTTTTACTTTCCAAATCCTTCTTTCTCACAAACAAATTATGTCAACCGGTAACGACAATAACGAACAGGAGGGAGGAACTCCACCAATCCCTTCACCACAAGAATCTCCTTGACAGCCTCGAGAGGGGACACATGAAAGATCAACATCACACACGAATGATCATCAAGGGGACGAGCAGACTGTTGAACAAGACACTTTAAAACAATTGATCGCAGAACACGTGAATAGTGCTCTCCAAGCCTTTGTTAGGGGATTGCCGACTGCGCCGCCAACTCCTCCTTCAAACAATACCGTAACCATAGAAAACCCACGCTCCGGGATTGCCAATTCAGGAAGCAGAGGAACTCCCAATGAATCCCGTGATGGAAGGCCAAGTACACCAAATTACTCTGATTTACAAAATTTGGTACTAACTTTGCAGAAAGAGCTAAAAGAGCAAAATGACCGCATAGAACAAATACATGTGTATCACCCGTGATTAAAGGAGTGGATATTGATAAATATTCACAGCAACCTTGAAAGCCGAGTGCGGCTCCTCTGCCAATTCCTAAAAAGTTCAAAATACTCGATATTCCAAAATATGATAGAACAACCGACCTACAAGATCATGTAACTGCGTTTACAACTGGCGTAAAGGGAAATGATTTAACCAAGCAGGAAATTGAATCAGTTTTGGTCAAAAAAATTGGAGAAACACTCACGAAAGGGGCATTAACATGGTATTCTCTTTTACCTGAAAACTCTATTGATTTTTTTGCTGAGCTTGCAGATTTATTCATAAAAGCACATTTGGGGGATCAAAAGGTTGAAAAAAGGATGAAAGATATCTTTAAGGTAAAACAACGGGATACAGAGTTACTCAGGGAATTTGTGGATAGATTTCAACGTGAAAGGATGATGCTACCACGGATACCTGATAATTAGGAAACTATAGCGTTCACAAGCAACTTAAATGAAAAGAGTTCAGAAGCCACGGGAAGACTTAAAGAAAGTTTGCGAGAATTTCCTACTACAACATGGAATGATGTGTACAACAGGTACAACACAAAGTCACGGATAGAAGAAGACATGGTTACACAGTCCAGGGTTGATGAAAGAACAAGTTCGAGACGTTCAAAATCTGAAAAAGGCTCGGGAAAAACAAGTACGAACCTTACATGGGACCCGCGAGACGAGATTCATGGTCTAAACAGGAAAACATACGGTCTGAACCTAGATCAAGACACAAAGATGCGGGTTCATCATCCAGGATCAGAAAAGGACGAGATGCGCGAGACAACGATGCTAACACATACGCAAGGATTGGATATTACAGTTTCAATGTTAGCACTTCCGAGTTGGTAGCTTCTTTAAGAAGTATAGGAGATAAGGTATGGTGGCCTAAAAGAAATGAGATCAAACTCGAGCAGAAGAAAATCAGATTTCTGGTGTGAGTTTCATAACGATCATGGCCATAAAACAACAGATTGTAGAATATTACAAAGTGAAGTAGAACATTTTTTAAAGCAGAGTTACTTAACTGACTTGTTCAGTGAGAAAGGTAGGCAATCGTATATGAAGAATAGACAAGAACCTCCAAAACCTCCGTCTCCAAAAAGAACAGTCAATGTAATAAGTGGGGGAGAAGAGGTCAATGGTGTCACATATACGGCTGCAAAAAAGACGTCAAATGTCACGGTTACTCATGGAAAGCGAGTTCGCCATGTTTTGGATGAAAACAGTATAACGTTTGATGATGCAGATGCAGATGGCTTGATAATTCCTCATAATGATGCGCTGGTAATATCTTTACTTGTACATGATACTAATGCAAAATGAGTTTTGATTGATCCAGGTAGATCCGTAAATATTACTCTTCTAAGAGCGGTGAATGAAATGCAAGCTGATGACATAGTACCAAAAGCACGTTCTTTATCTGGATTTGATAATTCAAGTGTTATCATGAAAGGGGAAATAATGCTTACCACATTTGCAGAGGGATTTATAAAGGTTATGAAATTCCAGGTGATAGACACTGACATGGCTTATAATATGATTCTTCGAATCCATGGATTCATGATATATATGCTGTACCATCTACATTGCATCAAGTTATTAAGTTTCCTTCACAATGAGGGATTCGACAAATTCGTGAAGATCAGCAGGCTTCTAAAAGTATCAATTCGATGGCGGATTCAAGCACAACAAATGATGTTACGAATGAGAAATAGAAACTAGAGAATCCAGTTGAGGATAAAATAATACAAACCTCAGCTGGAAGTGGTTCAGGACATACGAATGTAAATTCAAGAGCCGATGTCATTTAAGAACCAGAAGAGAATGAAAACATCAAAACAATGACTGAAGAACTCGAGGCTCTCACACTATTCAAGAAATAACCAGACATAAAAGTTTACATCGAAGTGAAATCGAGCCCAGAAATAAAAGGTAAATTAGTCAAATTTTTAGAAGCTAACACAGATTGCTTTGCTTGGTCGCATTCAGATATGACAGGTATACCACCGGAGGTGATGACCCACAAACTGAATGAAGATCCATTGTACCCACCAGTCAAGCAAAATAAAAGGAAGCAAGGGTCCTTCAAAAATTAAGTGATTAAGGATGAAGTACAAAAACTTCTAAAAATCGGATCAATACGAGAGGTAAAGTACCCAAACTAGTTAGCTCATACTGTGGTGGTTCCAAAAAAGAATGAAAAATGGCGGGTTTGCGTAGATTATACGGATCTAAATAAAAGCTTGTCCAAAAGATTAGTTTTCTTTACCACATATAGTTCAATTAATTGATTCTACCGCAGGTCATGAGCTGTTGAGTTTTTTAGATGCATATTCAGGTTATAATCAAATAAAGATGGATCCCCTAGATGAAGAAAAAACTTCGTTTATTACAGGGAGAATTATTGTTACAAAGTTATGCCCTTTGGTAGGGGTGGGCATTCGATACTTCGGTTCAGTATTTTGGTATTCGGTTTCTCAATTGTGTATACCAAATACCGTACCTAAATATTTCAGTACGGTTCGGTATTTCTTATTTCGATTCGGTACGATTTTGGTACGGTATCAATTTAATATTCGGTGATGATAAAGAACAACGAACTACAAAAGTAAAAAAACATGCTCGTTGTATTGACGACTTCAATGCTGCTCAGTGCTCACTGAAAAAACATGCTCGTTGTATTGGCTATTATATTCACTGGACTGGATTTATTAGTCACTAAGTTTCCCATGTTGTCAATAAAATGTTTTAACACATTAAAATATTATTCGCAAGTACTACCCCTTAAATATATTGAATGTACATTCACAAGTAAGAATTATAAAGCTCACAAGGGCAAAGAGCCAAAGACGTTCCACAGTTCCACTGGACTTACAGTCCACTTAACATTCAAAGACGTTCCAGGTTCCACACTTCCACAGTTCCACTGGAGTTACAGTCCACTTAACAGTCAAAGACGTTCCACACTGCCAGCAAAAACACTAACTGTTCAGTTACAAATTACAGTCCGACTGTCCTGTTACAAATTACAATTACAAATACCAGTTACATCCCAAATTATAGTCCACTTAACAGTATGCTAAATTTCTAATTTGGAGCACTAACATCTTCATAACATAACAAAAACACTGCAAATCTTTTCTCTGAAAATGGCTGAAAATCTTCTCTGAAAATGGCCAACCGAGCACGGGGCATGATTGCACTTGAACCTAAACAATATATAAATCATAAGTTAGAATATTATTTTTTGATGATAATAAAACAAAACTACAAAAGTATATCACCAAACAAATAGTGTATTAAACTTACCACTCAAGTTTCAATTTGCAACTATACATCAAGCAATGCTAGTAGTGTTTCCATTATTGTCCATATCTAAAGATAATTCGATCAAATATGTCAATGAAAATGACAAATAAACAATTATGAATTATTATATATTATTTTGAACTAAAATACACACAAAATATTAAAGCTTACCAAGCTCGAGTTCCTCAAGATACTTCAAGTCTTCTTCAACACTAATAGGATTCTTCTCTTCTCTAAGCCAATCTTGAACACAAATAAGAGCTTGAACACATTTAGGAGTCAATGAACTCCTAAATGGATCAAGAATACGACCACCGGTGCTAAATACGCATTCCTACGCCACACTATAAATTGGAATGGCCAACGCATCACGAGCCAATTCCGAAAGATTAGGAAATCTAAGAGCATGTGTTTTCCACCAACCTAAGATATCAAATTCTTCACTAAAAGGCTCTTGTTCTTCACTAATATTTATCCAACTCGGATTTAGCACCCCCACTTCCATTGTCTTCCTTTTGTTTCTTCAAGTGAAGCTTCGTCCTTATTAATGATGCAGTTATAACACTCCCACAAGATGTATTAGATGTGTTATTAGATAAACTAGAACTAGATGGATATTGAGGACAAGATGTAGTTGAATACATTTTTAGATACTCTTCAAACAAAGAATTCATATAAGCATACACCTCAACATTTCTTTTCTTCCCCTTTTCCTCCCCAAAAAGTTCTTCAAGTGCTCCCTCTGCATATTCAAATTTATTACGTGGATCCAAGATAGAACTAATAAAAATCATTTTATTCATTTTTTCAGGCTCACCCCAATACTTCTTGAACTTTTCCTGCATCCGCTCAGCCATTTTTCTCAAATTCTCATCCTCACTAAGTAAACACATTTTCAAATGACAATAAAGTTCAGATACATCCTCAAAATGAGCATTACAAGTAACATAATGTGAACCTGAAACTTTTTTGGTGAGATCGTGAAATCTTGCAAAAAACTGTATCACATTCCTCACATTCACCCAATCATCAGATTCAAGAGGACTTGCACTACTACCATCTTCACTAGAACATTGAAAAGCAGAAAATCCATCATCAAAAAGGTGAAACTTGTCAAAGGCCTTTTCAAAGTTTTGTGCCGTATCCAACATCAAATAGGTAGAATTCCACCTAGTAGGAACATCCAAACACAATGTTTTAGAACATTCTACCTTTACATGTGCACAACATTGTTTAAACTTTAAGGTCCTTGCAGGCGAAGCTCTCACATACCTCACAATATCTCTAACACGTGAGACAGAAGCATCATTTTCTTTCAAACCATCTTGCACAATTAGATTTAATATATGAGCCATGCACCTCACATGAAGATGTTTACCACCCATCATATTAGTTTTCCACATATCTAACTTTTTAGACAATTCTTTGACTGTGACATCATTTGAAGAAGCATTGTCCACAGTAATAGTGAATACCTTGTCTAATTTCCATTCAAGCAAACAATTTGAAATAGCATTAGCCATCTCTTCACCCTTATGACTAGTGATAGGGCAAACATTTAGTATTCTTTTATGCAACTTCCAATCCCTATCAATGAAGTGAGATGTCAAACACATATAATTTATTCTTAGTAATGAAGTCCATGTGTCTGTTGTGAGGCAAATTTTTGGTTGTGCTTCTCTAAAAGACTTTCTTAGATTTTGCTTCAATTCACCGTAAACTTCATAAAAATCCCTTGTTATTGTTCTACGGGAAGGAAGACGAAATTGTGGTTGAGTTTTTCTCATAAACTTAATAAAGACTTAATTTTCTACAAAGCTAAATGGTAGTTCATCAATAACTATCATCTCAATTAAGGCTCTCCTAACCACTTCTTGATCAAATTTCCAAAGTGATCCTTCATCACTTTGGGAATATTAAAAATTTATCTTTGTTTGACCTTTATCTTTATCAATGTTAGGTGAGTATTCTTTGCATCTAGTCAAATGAGAGTTCAATCCGCTTGTTCCATTCTTAGATGAGTAAAAATCCAAGGCTTTCTTACAATATCTACACTTTGCTTTACCAACCCCATTTACCTCAACTTTATCAAAATGATTCCAAGCCTTGGATATAAGTTGCATGACTTTTCTTTTCTTAGAATCTTGAGTATCAATGGTGTTGGTATTGCTATCTTGAGTAATAGGTAGCTTTTTCACTTGAACCGGTAACACTATTTAAACTTTCATCTGCCATCTATACAAATAGAGATAGTATAAGATTGTGTGATCCTAAAATCTTGAGTAAAATCCTAAATATATATATATGTCACTTTGACTTCCATTGCATACACTAACAACATTTTAAACTTGGCTCCCCTTCACAACTTAGACAACAATAGGAACAGACTAGTATAACTTAACAGAGAGCAATCTAGTATAATTAAGTAAAAATATAGTAAAGACAGTATTGACAATTTAGCAATTAAGAAAAAAAAAATGAAGTCGAACGGACAATGTTCACAAAAAAACACAGAAATTCTTAAATTCAATTTTCGAATGGACAGTGTTCAGAAATCATGCTGACCTAAACTCTTTCAAATTCAATTTTCCTTAAACGCATTAATTTATAGACACAAAACTTTAGAGTGACCACACAGAAATTAAATTTCAAAACTAAAAAATAGAGACCCGATTTACAAAATATAAAAGGAAATCTCAAACAATCACAAAATAAAGATAATAGAAAATTCATATGAACCTGACCGGACCTTTGAGCTTCGAAATAATCCAATCCAATGATTGAGTGAGGAGTGAGAGAAGAGTCAGAACTCGAAACTCGGTTCAGAATCACCAATAACACAGCAACGCGAGAGGGTTGACTGACACAACGACGCCCAGATCGGAGACAGAAATAGTGAATGAGACTATGTCTATGACTGCCTGACTGAAGAATTAAAGATGAGAGAGTGATTTTGAATATATTTTTCTTGTTCGCGTAGAATTATTTTATTTCGTTATTGTATATATTGTCACGACCCAAAATCCTAACTCAGGTCGTGATGGCGTCCAACAGCAAGGTCGGGCAAGCCAACACTCAATTTACTAAGGGTTCTTTCTTATTTGATTAAACATTTTGACATATACCACGTTTTAAAGCTTAAAACATAAATCGAAAAGGATAATTAGCCAGTTTTAATCAAAAAAGGTCATAAGGAGGCGTGAGCCAATATATATACAAACCCGTAATCCATAATAACTACCACGTGTGTGCCAGGAACTAGTGTCACAAATCCTACGGGCATACTAACGGAATATACAAAAGATATATATACAGTCCCACTGTCTGAAAGAAATAGACAGGAAATAAGAAAAAGAAACTCCATGGTGCTGCCGAGGATCGTCAGGAGAAGCAACTCACCGTGAAGTCAGGTCCAACTATAATCAGAATCGAGCTCCGGTCTGGTAACCAGATGGACCAACCTCAGAACCTGTACAATTAAGTACAGAAGCGTAGCATGAGTACATAAACAAATATGTACCCAGTGAGTATCCCATCTAATCTCGAAGAAGTAGTCACGCGAGGTCGACTTGACACTCACTAAGGTCCAACAATATAATTTAACAGAATATGATGAAAAAGGTAGGCATGTAAAGGTAGTAAAGCAGCAAATATATAAGGCACTGAAATCCAAGTAAATACTGGAAGTAATTAAGAAATTACTACTTCCTCTTCCCCCAAATATCTGTCAGATCAATATCCATGAACTCAGTAACAATTTATCATGCACATACGGAATAAGGACAACCGGTCTGAGCCATAAAAATAATCATGTCTGTGCATTGCCGAGGGTCGTGCATCTTTGCCATAAAATAATCATATCTATGCACTGCCGAGGTTCGAACGACCCGAACCATAAGTGCATCTTTCAATCTGCCGTGGCGTACGGCCCGCTCCCATGAGAGTGGGGGACATCACACTCCGCTCGCGGAATGTAAGTTGCTAAGCGGTCACATGCACACACAATATTCTTTTAAAATTACTTTCCATAATCAACTCCTTAAAATTATCAAATTCAATAAATCTCAGGGAACCAATGCTACATATCACATGAATTCATAACATATAATTCTTTACGAGGAAGAACATAAGGCATAATGTGGCCTAACTACTCGGACATAATAATAATAGCCGCTACGTACGGACTCTCGTCACTTTGTACGTACGTAGCCCCCACAAACATCACACATAGAATTTAAATCACCTATGGGGACAATTCCCTCTTACGAGGTTAGAAAGGAGAATCACCTCATGTAGAATCTACTTCCCGGACCAAGAACGCGCCCGAAACTAAAAAATCGTCTCCCAAGGACTCGAAACTAATCAAATGTTATGTAAATATATCAAATTATACTCAAAGCATGGAATTCTCCTACTTATTTAGTCAATTCATCATTCTTGAAGAAATCCCAAAATCCACCCCCGGGCCCGCATGCTCGGATTCCGAAAATTCTCGAAGGAAACACTCACCATAACCTAAAGATCGTTCATATGTGATTTTTGTATGATTTCATAGCCAATTCACGGGAATTTCTCTAAATTATCGAAAGCCCTAAGTTACTACCCAATTCCTTGATTTTCACTAATTAAGTAGTTAATTTAACTAGTAATTCATGTATTAAACTAATACTAGGGTAGAATTTACTTACCTTATCAGTAGCTAGGTGGATTGGCTCTTTCCCAAGCTCTCTAGGTCGACAATGGTGAAAGAAAAATGGAGAAAATGAACATTTCTTGTGTTTTAAAAGAACACACTGCCTACAGTGGTTCTGCACCTGCGGCTCAAGGACCGCACCTGCGGGAAATGGGACAAGGGCCTGGGCTCGCACTTGCGGGCAGGAGTCCGCACCTGCGGGAAAGGGCCCGCACCTGCGAGAACTGGGCAGCCCACCTGGGGTCGCACCTGCGAGGCTGGGACCGCAGGAGCGGTCCCGTACCTGCGACTGGACAACTGCACCGGCAGTCACACCAGATCAGGTGCACCAACAACTGTTTCAGCTCGTTTTTGGCCTTGTTTGGTGCCCGAGAGGCGCCCGGGACCACCCGGACCCCCGTCCAAATATACCAACAAGTCGCAAATCATAATACGGACTCGCTCGAGCCTTCGAAATACTCAAAACAACACAAAAACTCAAAATCACACCTCAAAACCCCTAGAATCAAAACTTAAGAACTTCAAGTTCTTGAATTCGATATCAATGCGCCGAACCAACCTATACTACTCGGAATGATACCAAATTTTGAAAGAAAGTCATAAATGACATAACATAACTATTCTTGATCTCGGAATTTCGTTCGGACCTCGATAAAAAACACGTCCCAAACCACAATATGAACTTAAAAAAACTCTTATTTCGATATTGGGCGCCGAAACGCTCCTAGGTCATCCAAAACCCATTCCGAACATACGCCCAAGTCCAAAATTATCATACGAAGCTACCGGAACCATCGAAACTCAATTCCGAGGTCGTTTACTCAAAATGTTGACCGAAGTCAAATTTGACCAAAAAGGCCAACCTTAAGGAACTAATGTTCCTTTACTGCTCTAAACACTTCCGAATCCCGGACCACCCGCCCCCGCAAGTTATAAATCACAATAATCCACTATGGGAAGTTTCATTTAGGGAACGGGGTCCGATAACACAAAACGACCGGTCGGGTCGTTACGTTCTCCACCTCTTAAACAAACGTTTGTCCTAGAACAGGTCTAGAATCATACCTGAAGTGCTGAATAAGTGCGGATATCTGCTCCGCATGCCTGCTCGGACTCCCAGGTCTCTTCCTCGACTGGTTGGCCCCTCCACTGGACCTTTACTGCAGAAACTCTCTTGGACCTCAACTGGCGATCCTGTCTATCAATAATAGCAACTAGCTCCTCCTCGTAGCCCAACCTCTCATCCAACTAAATAGTGCTGAAATCAACCACGTGAGAGAAGTCGGCGTGGTACCGCCGGAGCATGGATACATGAAGATCGGATGAACTCCTGATAAACTGGGAGGTAAAGCTAGCTCATAAGCAACCTCCCCATCACGCCTCAACACCTCGAAGGGACCTATAAACCTCGGACTCAGCTTGCCCTTCTTTCCGAACCTCATAATACCCTTCATCGACGAGACCTTCAACAGAACCTTGTCTCCCTCCATAAATGATACATCACGCGCCCTCTGATCCGCGTAACTCTTCTATCTGGACTGTGCTGTGCGGAGCCTCTCCTGAATCAAATTCACCCTCTCCAAAGCATCCCTCACCAGGTCGGTGCCATATAACTTAGCCTCGCCAAGATCAAACCACCCGATAGGAGAACGACATCGCCGACCATACAAAGCCTCAAATGGATCCATCTCGATGCTGGACTGATAACTATTATTGTAAGCAAACTCGGTCAAAGGCAAGAACTGGTCCCACTGACCTCCAAAGTCAATCACACATGCACTGAGCATGTCCTCCAATATCTGAACTGTACGCTCCGACTGGCCATCAGTCTGAGGGTGAAATGCTATGCTGAGGTCTATCTGGGTGCCTAACCCACTGTGCAATGCTCTCTAGAAGTGCGAGGTGAACTGAGGACCTCGATATGATATAATGGACACCGGCACGCCGTACAACCAGACTATCTCCCGAATGTAGATCTGGGCTAGCCTCTCAGAAGTATATGTAGTAGCTACTGGAATGAAATGCGCCGATTTGGTCAACCTATCCATAATGACCCAAACCGCGTCAACCTTCCGCAAGTTCCGAGGCAACCTAACCACAAAGTCCATAGTGACGCGCTCCCACTTCCACTCAGGAATGGGCATCTGCTGAAGTAGGACTCCTAGCGTCTGGTGCTCATACTTCACCAACTGGCAATTAAGACACATATTAACATCCTTCACAATGTCCCTCTTCATCCGCCTCACCAGTAATGCTGCTTCAAATCACGATACATCTTCGTAGCACCAGAATGAATAGAGTACCGAGAACTATGTGCCTCCTTTCGAATCCTCTCCCTCAGGCCATCAACATTAGGAACACATAAACGACCCTAAAGTCTCAGAACACCATCCTCGCCAATAGTAACCTCCTTGGAACCACCCTGTACCACTGTCTCCCGAAGCTCTGCTAAGCATGGATCATCGAACTGCCGAGCCTTAATCTCCCCCAATAACGAAGACTGAGCAACCACATGTGCTAAAACTCGATGAGGCTCTGAAAGGTCTAATCTCATCAGGCGATTAGCCAAGGACTGAATGTCCAAGGCTAGAGGTCTCTCCTCTGCTGCAATATAAGCCAAACTACCCATACTCTCTGCCTTCCTGCTCAAGGCATCTGCTACCACATTTGCCTTTCCTGGATGATAAAGAATGGTGATATCATAATCCTTCAACAACTCAAGCCATCTGCGCTGCCTCAAATTAAGATCTCTCTGCTTGAACAAGTGCTGCAAGCTGCGGCGGTCTGTATAAACCTCACAGGACACCCCATACAAGTAGTGCCTCCAAATCTTAAGAGCATGAACAATCGCCGCCAACTCCAAATTGTGCACAGGGTAATTCTTCTCATGAAACTTCAGCTGGCGCAAAGCATAAGCAATAACTCTCCTTTCCTGCATCAACATACACCCCAAGTCAACGCGTGAAGCGTCGCAATATACTGTGTACATCCCAGAACTGGAAGGCAATACCAGAACTGGTGCTAAAGTCAATGCCGCCTTGAGCTTCTGAAAGATTGCCTCACACTCGTCAGACCACTGGAATGGGGCATTCTTCTGAGTCAATCTAGTCAATGGAGCTGCAATCGAAGAAAACCCCTCCACAAATCGACGATAATAGCCTGCTAGGCCCAAAAAGTTCCTGATCTCTATAGCTGAAGTAGGACGTGACTAACTCTTAACTTCCTCGATCTTCTGAGGATCAACCTTGATACCCTCTCCGGATACCACATTCCCCAAGAATTCTACGGAATCCAAGCAGAACTCACACTTGGAGAACTTAGCATATAGCTTCTGTTCCCGCAAAGTCTGGAGCACAACTCTCAAATGCTGCTCGTGCTCCTCCAGGCTACGTGAGTAAATCAAGATGTCATCAATAAAGACAATGACAAAGGAATCAATATACGGCCCGGACACCCTATTCATCAAGTCCATGAATGCTGCTGGGGCATTAGTCAAGCCAAAAGACATCACCAGGAACTCATAGTGGCCATATCTCGTACAGAAAGCAGTCTTTGGAACATCTGAGGCCCGAATCTTCAACTAATGATATCCCGATATCAAATAAATATTAGAAAACACCCTAGCACCCTGCATCTTGTCAAACAAATCATCAATGCGCGGTAAAGGATACTTGTTCTTAATGATGACCTTGTTTAACTGGCGGTAATTAATACACGTCCGCATAGACCCATCCTTCTTCTGCACAAATAGGACTGGAGCACCCCACGACGATACACTCGGTCTGATAAACCCCTTAGCCAACAATTCCTCAAGCTGCTCCTTCAACTCATTCAGATCCATACGGTATGGGGGAATGGAAATAGGCAGAGTGGCTGGAGCTACATCAATGCAGAAATCAATATCACGATCCGGAGGCATTCCTGGAAGGTCTGAAGGAAATACATCAGCAAACTCTCGAACAACTAGCACTGAATCAATCGTCGGAGACTCGACGGTGGTGTCCCGCACATAAGCAAGATAGGCCAGACAACCCTTCTTGACCATATGTCGAGCCTTCAGGAATGAAATAACCCGACTGGCTGCACTAACTGAGGAACCTCTCCACTCTAGCCTAGGCGACTTGGGCATGGCTAAAGTAACTGTCTTGGCATGGAAATCTATCACGACATGATAATGATATAGCCAATCCATGCCTAGAATAACCTCAAAATTGACCATGTCGAGCAATAAAAGGTCCGCTCTAGTCTCGAACCCACAGAATGTGATCACACAAGACCGATAGATCCAGTCTACCACCACAGAATTGCCCACAGGAGCGGACACATATATAGGAGGACCCAAGGACTCACGAGGAGCATCCAGAAAATGAGAAAATAATGCTGAAACATATGAATAGGTGGATCCTGGATCAAATAATACTGAAGCCTCTCTACCACGTACTGAGATAATACCTGTGATCACGACGTCTGAGGCCACTGCATTTGATCTGGCCGGAATGTCATAGAATCTAGTTGGAGCACCGGAAGACTAAGCTCCACCAGAGTGAACAGGAGCTGACTGACCTCCCCCTGACTGGCCCCCACCTCTAGGACGACCCCTGTCGACCTGTCCTCCACCTCTAGGTGGCCGGACTGCTGGTGCTGGACCCATCGGCTGATAAACCTGTTGCACTGCCTTGCCTCGAAACCTGGGACAATGCCTCCTCATATGACCTGGCTCCCCACACTCGTAACAACCTCCAGATACCATAGCCTTCTGCCCCGTAGAAGGACCCTGAATGGCCGGAGAGTGATGTGAGCCCTCTGGCATAACACTAGAGTAGGGGCTGGAGGATCTCAGATGACTGGGATAACCACTGGGTGAACTCTGAATGGATGGAGGACGGTAGGAACGCTCTGGCATGGCGCAGAATTGAGGCCTCGCTGGAACACCTTGGGGAGGTGGTGGAGGTGCTGAATATGAAGGCCTGCTGGGCTGACTACTGCTAAAATGACCTCTGCCTCTAACTGGGGCACCTCTGAAATCTTCGGAGAATCTAGCCCTCTTGTCCTGCTGCCCCTGCTCCCTTCTCCCTGCTCCTTGACCGATGCCCCTCGATCCTGCGAGCAATCTCTACCACGAGCTGATAAGGAGTACCCATCTCCACCTCTCGGGCCATGGTGGTCCTAATACTTGGATGAAACCCAGCCACAAATCTCCCCACCCTCTCGGCATCAGTAGGTAGTATCATGAGTGCATGGTGAGACAACTCTAAAAATCTGGCCTCATAATCTGTCACTGACGTTTGTCCCTGCTCTAGCTGCTCAAACTGATACCGCAACTCTTCCCTCTCAGAGGGTGGGATATATCTATCCAGAAACATCTGCGTGAACTTCTCCCAAGTGACATGAGGAGAATCTATTGGCCTGCTGAGAATATAGGACTGCCACCACCTACGAGCTCTGCCCTCCAACTGGAAGGTAGTGAAATCCACTCCATGGGACTCTAGTATCCTCATATTGTGCAGTCTGTCCCTGCACCTGTCAATGAAATCCTTGCATCCTCGCCTCGCTCACCCCCGAAGACTGGAGGGTGCAATAGAGTCCATCTGTCCAATAACTTCTGCGGATCGCCGTCCGCAGCTGGTCTGGGCTCAGGTGCTGCTGCTACAGGCTAGAACCCACCCACTGGCAGTGTACCCGGGGTATGATGTAATGCTGCTGTCCAGCCTGCAGCTTGGGCAGTAGGGGTCTGGACTCCCCCTACCGCCTAAGAAGCAACAGGATATGCTGGAAATAAACCAGCCGAGCGGACATAGTATCCATAAATCTCATCATACGGCCCATGACCTCCTGGAAGCCTGGCGCTGTCATGAAGTCTACTAGAGCAGGATCTGCTGGGGGCACCTCGTCCTGCTGCTCTATGATAGGATCCTCTGGTGGTGGTGCAACTGGAATAGCTTTAGGACACCCTCGTCCCCTACCTCGGGCCGGTGCCCTCCCCCTGCCTCTGCCATAACCTCGGACGACGGGGGTAGCAGCATCTCCCGAGTTTGGAACATCGGATGCGCGCGTAATCACCATCTGTGAGAGAATAGAAGAATGAGTTTTAGTAAACCCTTGACTGCACAATAGAATGTGAATAGAGAGAGATTTCTTAACACCCTATAGCCTCCCGAAGATAAATACAAACGTCTCCGTATCGATCCGCAGGACTCTATTAGGTTTGCCCGTGACTTGTGAGACCTACGTGAACCTAGAGCTCTGATACCATGTTGTCACGACCCAAAATCCTAACTCAGGTCGTGATGGCACCCAACAACGGGGTCGGGCAAGCCAACACTCAATTTACTAAGGGTACTTTCTTATTTGATTAAACATTTCAACATATACCAAGTTTTAAAGCTTAAAATATAAATCGAAAAGTATAATTAGCCAGTTTTAATCAAAAGCAGTCATAAGGAGGCGTGAGCCAATATATATACAGACCCGTAATCCATAATAACTACCACGTGTGTGCCAGGAACTAGTGTCACAAGTCCTACGGCATACTAACAGAATATACAAAAGATATAATATACAGTCCCACTGTATGAAAGAAATAGACGGGAAATAAGCAAAAGAAACTCCATGGTGCTATCGAGGATCGTCAGGAGAAGCAACTCACCGTGAATTCAGGTCCAACTATAATCAGAATCGAGCTCCGGTCTGGTAACCAGATGGACCAGCCTCAGAACCTCTACAATTAAGTACAAAAGCGTAACATGAGTACATAAATAAATATGTACCCAGTGAGTATCCCGTCTAATCTCGAAGAAGTAGTGACGAGAGGTCGACTTGACACTCACTAAGGTCCAACAATATAATTTAACAGAATATGATGAAAACGGTAGGCATGTAAAGGTAGTAAAGCAGCAAATATATAAGGCACTGAAATCCAAGTAAATACTGGAAGTAATTAAACAATTACTACTTCATATTCCCCCAAATATCTATCAAATCAATATCCATGAACTCAGTAACAATTTATCATGCACATACGGGATAAGGACAATCGGCCTGAGCCATAAAAATAATCATGTCTATGCACTGCCGAGGGTCGTGCATCTTTGCCATAAAATAATCATATCTATGCACTGCCGAGGGTCGAACGACCCGAACCATAAGTGCATCTTTCAATCCGCCGTGGCATACTACCCGCTCCCATGAGTGTCACACCTCCCTTTTTTATACGACCCAAAGGGGTATGGGAGTTCTTCCAATTAAAGTGACATTATTCGAAATGGGATTATTTTATT